>JAPFFP010000113.1:3948332-3959840 GCA_026153255.1 Solanum medicagineum | reverse complement strand
AACAATATCACCGGCGTCGAGGCGTTTTTCCTTGACGAAACGGCTCCAACCTTTGGTCAATACATAGCTCTGGCTGCTGTTCCAGTAAGAATATCGAAATCGCCATGATTTTCCTGACTCGTCCTCGAAACTCAGTAACAATCCCTTTTCAGTATTTGCCTCATTATTATTATTGTTATTGTTACCGCCGCTGAGAGGAAAATACTTCTCAGCGTGCTGTTTGGGGATGACTAACCTGTTGAGCTTCCCCACATCACTCGGGGTTAGTGGTTTCTCGAACAAATGCTCTCTTGGAATTTCTTCCAAGTTGTCTTCAGCTTGTCCTATTTGTTCCTCATCATCTTCGTTAATAGTACTGCTGCTCATGTTGTTGTTAAGGTTAAATGCAAACATATTACTGTTGGTCGTCGTTTCAGGCCAAAAAGCTGAATTAGGGGATGAGGATTGTTGTTGTTGTTTAGTCCACCACAATGTTTTTGAAGAAATATGGTTTATGGACATTTCTCACAACCCAGAAGGGAGGTAAAGACTAAGGAGAGAGTAGATTTTTTGCCAAAGTGATGTAGAAAAAGGAAGGTATTTAAGGTGGGGAGGGGCAGGTAGATAGAGATGTAAGTACGAGAGTACTTTACTTTAAGGTATTTGCGTGATAAGAAGAAGAAAAATCAATCATTATATTCAGTGCAATTTACTAGGCAGCTGCCAAGTACATCACATACCTTGTCTCTTTATATAGTTTAGTAAGTAATTAAACTTGCACTACTAATATTCATTTACCCACCATCTTAAAAACACACATACATACGTATTCCTTTTCCTTCATTGTCGAGTCTCAATTTTGCACGTCTTTTTTATGTCAATAATTATTATAAATATTTTCTTAAGTATTATTTTTTCATATTGTTTAAAATTATTCTTTTTATAACTATTTTGGAGTTAAAGGTGTTAATAAAATATCTCTAAGGGATAGTGTAAAATATAAAGTCCTCATATATTCTATCCTTACTCAGCTGAAAATCTTAGTTTGTGCAATTAATTTTATTTTATTTTTGTCGAAATTAATCAAGTGTTCATGTGGATCCCATAGAAATGATTCAAATATTTCCCCTCCAATTATGTACTAGAATCAATATGTAAGACTCACGGGATTATTGACCTTATTTTCTTGTGAGAGAATAATGAGTGAAGGGAGCAAAATATAAAGATAACTGGCCTGGTGGGACTGAAATGGGCAGAAGATGTATCTTCATATGAATATTATTTCTATGTAATGTAAATGTAAAATAGTTAGATGAGTATAATTCTACAAAACACAGGCCATGTTACTGTGTTTTGCTGGCTGGCTAAGTTCTTTGTGCTTAAACCAAACAAACAGATCATGAAGAGAGTAGGCCCACCCAGCTGACACTGTACTACTTCCCTACTAGACCTCTAGGGGTGGGTGGACAAACCTGCAAATTTATATTATCTGTCTTCTAGTATTTTGAAATAAATTCAATTTTTCTTGGAAATATGATTTGCATATCATGTTAAATAAATATCTAAAGGGATAAATTATCGATTCATGTTATGCATACAAGGGTGTAGCTTAATAATCAATGAACTAGGTGAAAATCATGAGTTCTCAGGTTCAAATTCTGAACACAATAACATACCCAGTAGAATCCTACAAGTGGGGTTTCTGGAGGGTAGAATGTACACAAACTTTATCACTACCTCATAAAGATAGAGAAACTGTTTCCAGAAAACTCTCATCTCAAAATCAAATTCAAATTCTAATAAAAATTCTAAAAAAATATTAAGCCTGACGCTCGTAAGATAAGTTTTTATTAGCACCTGATGCCTTGGGTATATAGTAGTATTTTCACAATAATAGGACCACCTAAAAAAATTGTCATACCAAAAATTAGGAAAGTATTACTTACTGGTGAATTCATTAATCTCTGTTATAAAATGTTGTAATTGATTAAATCATTGTGCCTGTCTGATTACTGGCTAGTTTGGTTCCATTTAATCGTTAATTATGTGATTTGAGTAGGCTATTATCACGAATAATATATATACACTCATATACTATTCTTTGTTTTTGGAGTAAATGCAAAATTGAAAAATAAACATGCGATATATGGTCCCCGTTGTTTATTTCAACACGGTTTTTTAACATTAGGAGTTTGAAAGGTAGATAGTATTAATTAATTTTAGGATAAAATATATAGAGTCACGTGCATGACAGCAACATTATTGATGTTTCGCCATTCCCAGTTTCATTTTATGGTGATCAATGAAGGTGCTGAGTCAGAACTTTTAACTATATAAATTTAAATTTTAAAATAATAATAATTAAGCTATTACTATAGTATATTTAATAATTAATTATAAATATACAAAATTATTAAATTTAAATATATTCGTACTCAGACTGCTAACTCCACGTTCCGTGAGGATTAGGATGGGGCATGAAGAAAACAAAAGAGGAGGTGGGGGAAAAAAGAAATTAAAGAGAGAAAATGAGGAAGATATATGAGATAAGATTTGTCCAATGAGAACAGAAAGGAGAAACAAACCGCCTTTTCCTTTTTAGACTTCGTGTTTCAATTCTCTCCTCTCATTTCCTTTCTCACGTTAATCACAACTACTAATTATGAATTTAGATTTGGATTTTTGACTCTCTCTCCTATCTCTTTCTTTAAAAATAATATTTAATTTTTAACTTATATACAACTCAATTATTTGATTGCCATCAAAATTTATAGACGAATAAAAATGTTGATATAGATTCCAAGATACTTATATGGTACATTCTTTAAAGGGGAAAACTTCATAAACAGGAAATCTAGACATTAACTAAAATAATTTTTGATACAGAGAATTTTGCAAAATTTTGAGACTCAAATTAAAGCACGTCGTCGATGGTCATCATTTACTAAATAATTATATAGCAAGGGATCGAATCTATAGATTTCATGTTTTTTGTATTTGAAATAGTCTCCCCTTTTTGTATGCTTGTGACAATGTTGGTCTAGCATTTAATTATTACTATAATCTTTTATAATAGAGGTTAGAAATGGATTAACTTTTTGGAGTTCAGAATTCAACTAATTGTATATATATCTGTGTGTGTGTTTAACGATGATTAGCTTTCATGTAAGATTAGTTTATACATCTTTCCTTTTCCATTGAGGTTTTCTGATGACAAATCAACAAGGGGAACTTCTCTTCTTTTTTTTTCCTTGACCAAAATTTAGGATATACTTTACTTGTTTAAGACAAATCCCACCTCATTTTTCCAGGTAGATTCAGACTCCCTTGAAAAGGTACGTACATAAGAGTAGTTGTTTAACAAGTAGATGTCGGGAACACACAAAAAAATAAGAAGTTGTATAATTGAGGTTGTTGGGAAGCTTTGTTACATATCTATATATACGTGCATGTCCCTCAAATCTCAATACGTACAATCTGGTGTCATCTTATAATCATCAAACATATCTCACATGCTCCTTCCAATCTCTTTTATTTTATTATTCAAAAGATAAAGTCCAAAACCACCTTCTATCAACTTTGGCTCCAGTTCACGAGCAATATTAATATTTATATATACAAACAACCACCACCAAAGTACATCGTTAAACATATCAAGGGTGTTTAATTAATATGTCAATCCTGCATAAATCAAAACTAATGATACTTGTGAACACATAATCCTCCAGCTGATTAGTTTTTTAAAAGATCTTCTCTGTTCATGGTTAGTTATATGTTCGATAATATGTACGCATCAAAGAATTAAGTACTTATCATCATACTTAATTAATTAAAGAAGTATGCTTGTGAAAGAACAAATTCACGGATGTGGAGTGAGAAAAGAACAAAGTTCTAATAAATTATTATTGCTTCTTAATCAATCAAATAAAACTTTTTGAGAGTCCAAAATTTGTTGAAAAACAATATTCTTACATGCATATTATGATATGGTTATTTGTTATATTTAGATTTGCTATACTTGAATCAAAAGTTTTTTGAAAATATCCTCTTTATCTCGATGGACTAATGATAAAAGATTTGTATATATTTGACCTTCAATTTCAATGGCCATTGTTGTGCATGCATATTATTATTATAATAGTATTCATGTTTGGTCATGGAATACTTCTCAAGTAAATCGAAACTTTATCGTTAGGTGAGGAATCTAGCATGTTGTTGAGAAGATTGTTATTTAATACTGTTGCTACATTATCTTCAATAAAATATATAATTGTCCAAATGAGGTGGAACAAGACAATATCATGAGATATTTGGGAAAGTGGTGACTACTCTGAAGAGGTGAGGTGATAACAAGAAATAAATTAAATACTTCCAAATCTGGACTTGTCCAATTTCCAAGTGAGAAAACTTATCTGGTTGGGGGTATATGACCAATATCTGTCACACTTACTTACTCAACCTATAATTATATAACAGCATAATAATAATAGTATTAGTACCAAATAAAATAATAAAATAACGATAATAATAATAATGTCTTGGAGAATTTAAAATGCAGTCAGTACACGTGAAATAATAATGACCAAGTCTTTCTCTTGCGAGTTGGCATGATGAGTGAGGCATTTTATTAATTCATCAATTTAAAAAAAAAGAATCAATTGCATCTTAAAATAATTAAAGTATAATATTGGATTGTATCAGTGCAATGTAACCTATATCTGCCTAAAGATTATCTTAGACCAAGAACAATGAATCATAATCTAAAGCTGGTTGATACGCATCTTCCAATTTAATTAATGACTAATTATAATGATTAAAATAAAGGAGAACCGTCGGGGAATTATATTTAATTGAGCTCATAATCGTTTGATGTAAATACAAATCAATTTGGTAGGTCTGCAATTATATTTCTAAGTACTATGATTATATACTAATAGCAACTTACATGTGTTTCATCGAAATAAGAAATCAAGCTTTAAGTCAAAAGTGTGCTCTTTGGGTCATTAAAAGCCATATAAATAAATAATTAAATACTAAATCGTAATTAAAGGAAGAGTTCGTCGGGATTAGAACCTTAAGTATCAGATGCTACTTCTTGTCTCTCAAAGCAAGGTCCAAATTTTCACTTTATTTGGAAAAATAAAATTGTAAGTAGTCGATAATTTTAATCACGTAGCAACACCACCCTGAGAAAATAGTGATGATTGCCATGAATATTGCTCTGGATGATATGTATAAAGTCTTAGCTGATAGTATATCTATTAGTAGAGGGGCGTAAAAAGTGCACATCAAATATTAACTTGTCACTTCTAAGTTAGGTAGTTCATTAGCTATCTAAACATATTCTTTTTATGAAAACATTAATACAACTAATCATTATTCTGACTTGGAATGTGCAAGGACAAATGCTCTACCGTTATTAGTATGGCTCAACCATAGTAATCAATATATAATTATTGTTAATACAATATATGCACAAGTCCATAAAAAATTCTAGTAGTCTGATTTTGCCATTGCTTTCAAAAAGGTTCACTAATTAAAACACTATCAAAGGTGGACCTTTTAACTTATTTAAAAGTGACCAGTTCACACTGATCAATCATGAAGCTAAGCCGTTATTCTGGACTCTTAAAATTTAGGTATATATATATATATATATATATATATATCTACAAAAATACTTAGCTTTGTGAAAAATATCTTTTAGACCAAATATAACATGTTTGATTGATACATACTAATCCATATTTGGTGCAGAAGGAAAACATGATTTTGATGAACTACAAAGACTTGATCATCATCAACATCTCAATCCTAAGAAGTTGGGTCAGTTATTCAATACACCTTCTCATTTTATCTTTGATATATGTGTGTTATTTGAGCAAAGATAGTAAATTGTCTCATAATCAGCAATATTAATTGTTTAAAGAAAGAAACTTTTGAAAGATTAAACGGATAATATGAGTTCATCAATATACAAAACTTGATTTAAAAATTATTCCATCGTTTGTTTACTAAATTTAGTGATGGAGGATATAAAAAGTTTTTATACTATAAAAGTTAAAAAAAAGTCTATGAAATGAGGCAAGTACTTTGTTCTAGAAGTCTCAATTAGGACCCTACATACATACTGTCACAAATGAATACCCCTTTAATTAATTAAAAAGCATTCAAGACCACGCCTAACAATTTACAACAACTCCATACCCTACTTTTTATGAGCTAGTAAGAGGAAGATTAAATATGGCGGAATCAAGATTTTCACAAGAGGATTCAATCTCTAATATATATATGTGCATATGAACTTTTTTTTTGGGGGGTTGCAAATTGATGTTGGAAATAACCATATTATTTTCCTAAAAAGATATTATTTAAACCCGTCACCCCGTACTCTAGCTAGCGACGTTACAATGCCAATACTATTTGAGTTTTGGAAGAGTATAAATGTGTGAGATGGATGTTATCTTCTTACACCAATTAAATGCTGATATTGTTAGGCAAATAAATGTAGGCCATGCTAGATATTCCCTCCGTCATATTTTATTGTAACACCCTTTTGACTTAGCACGATTTTTGAGGATAAAATGGTTTAAAATTATTCTGAAATATTTATGTGGCTGAAAATTATTTCATTAAGGATAAAAATGAAATTTTAAAGTTAAGATAACATTCGTTTTTGGAAAAAACTAAAAAGAAAAGAGTGTCAGATAAAATGGGAGAAAGAAAATATATATATGTGTATGCAGGTGTGTGTATATATAATGTATATGTATACACACACTTGAAAGAAGTAAATTTCACAATGATGTGGGGTATCTAGGCACGTAATCCAGCCAGTCAATAATGAAAGAAGATACAATTTTGTTTGCAGCAGAAGTGATTTTGTAGCAGAAGTAATTAATATGCATATATTGTATTATTGTGGGCAATCATTTATGTTGGTACCCCAAAAATAAAAAAAGATATATGTAGAGAAGCAACCACGTCTTCTCTTTTTCTGGCTAGCTGTTTGGCCAATGGTCCCAATTCCTTTAAAAAGTACTCTTACTTTTTTTTTAGGCATCAAATGAAGTGATACAATATTTAAAAAAATAAAGATAAATTTCTTATGTTATGATATAAAATAATTCTTAAATATTTATATAGTCGTAAATCATTTTATGGATAAAAATAATAACAAGAATCAAATTCACGCCCCTTTGAAGCAAATCATTTATATCCATATAGCTTTTTAGATTTATACTCCTCACTAGTCTAACAAAGTGAAATTATTTCTATATATAATAAAATGATTTTTTTCTGAAAAAAAAAATAGGAATTTTTTGGTATTTTTAATCTAGAAAAAGCGTGCTGCATGGATCGGGGAATTGGAGGCCCACTTATCCAGGGGCCCACACAAACCCCCAGGCCTGTTTTAGTCATAATCTTCGTTTGCTGCCACCGCCCATTTCTTTCTCTCATTTTTCTCACACTTTTTGTACCAACATGTGTCTTAATTTATATCATGAATATCCTGTTTTTGATATTAAAAAAATTCGATTAATTCATATCAATTTAATTAACTGACTTTCACATTCAAAATGTTGAACTTACAATGTAATGCAAATCTAAATTGTATTTCAAACATTTAATTACAATTCTATTCTTTTTTTAATTTATTTTTAACATATGACAGAATTGATGTGTTTAGGGCTAGGTAGGGTAAAAATATAATGAAATGAGAATAGTTGGAGTATATTATAATGTATAGTTGTTATCCTCAAGGGTGGTCCTAATTAATTAATTACGATCCAACTGTAATTTCTGGAGAAAATTTATTTATTTCCCTTCTGTCAAATTCTATTGTATTCCTATTAGTCTCGAATGACACAGAAATACATATCAAGTCAAAAACATATATGTACACATTTATTTGTAGTTGCACCAACCTTTAGTTATTTCCAAGTCCTGTCTTAACCCACCACTACCTGTATAGTTGGATGGCATATATATATATATATGTCCCATTTTCCCTATTATTGTTAATTATAATATAAGAATAGAACCAAAGTATATATAGTATTATTTTCTGACGTATATTATTATTAACTTTTCCATACTGATATACTCTAAAGAAGTAAACGAAGACCTGGGAATAATAGTCGTGTAGTTAGGTCCGCAGGTGTCTTATCCCAATAAATTATTTGTCTGTTAGTACTTGATACAACAAAGAAAGACATTATTAATAATGACATGATTCATATGAAAACAGTTAAATTACTGTTACTTTTTCACTCCCTAGACTTGGTCCAACTTAATAAATTACATGTCACTAAAATTATTATAATGTAAAGGGTCTGCAAGATGTCAAATTAGCACGTCTCTAGTTTTGGACTTTAATTTTCTTCTCATATATATAAAATATATTTATAGGTCAAACAAATCGCAGAAATTTGTCACCGACTAAATTGGAAAATAAAAATTGAGATTAGAGAATCATGAGGCATAAAAACAACCTGTCACATTCTTTCTGTGCCTAACTTTGAATGGAAAATGAAACTGATTGTCCTTTTCATTAAATTTCTACTTTAGTCTAAACCATGTATATATTCCTCTTAAGTTAAGCTTCTATATATTTCTCCTCTCTTGGAATAATTAGGCAGTGACTTTCAGTTATAGTCAATTAGCAATCAATAGAACAGTCATCAATCAACATGAATAAGACCCTAGGATCGATTTTTCATCAATCAACATGAATAAGAGCGTTTTTAAATGTAATGCTTAATTAAATAGGATAAGAAAGTTAAGGAGAAGACTTAAGTTTGGTTGATTGTTGTTCCGGTCCTTGTTAGTTCGATGAATTTAAGGTTCCGGTCCTTGTTGGTTCGATGAATTTAAGGAGCTAACTTTAGTTTAGTGCCAATGGCATGAGTACAGCTGAAAGGGTGCAATCTTTACTATCAGTAAGGATTCCGATTGAATATCAACTCAATTTAAATAGGTTAGAGTTGATAAATGTAATCTGTCCAAATTTCAACGGATTGGATGGGTTGGACAGGTTAGGCTTAATTTTGTCACCCCTATTTACTAAGGATATTCATGTAATTTAAACAAACTATATGGGGATGATATAGATGATTTCAGAACCTTTTCGTTTCCCAAAATTACAATCAGAAGAGTGTACCAATCCTTATTATTACATTCTTCGTTCCATTTTAATTGAATTTATAAGTCAATGCACATATATTAAGAAAATCATTCAAAGACAATTTTAATCATACTTTCCACTATTACTCTTTATGGAGTCATAAATATGTAGTATAATTTGTCTCCTCAAAAATAAAGGACAAATATGGAAAAAGTATCAAATATTTATCTTGAACTTTGAACAATTCAATTATTCTGAACCTTGAAAAATCCCAAAAATTCAATTAATTTGGGACAGAGAAAGTGTTTGATCAAAATTTAGTGAAACTGATATTGGGCCATATTCCATCTGTCCTAATTAACACAACTTTCCAAAAGGAAATTGAAAATTCAGTGGCTCGCGCAATGTGATAACTGGTAAGGCCCAATTTGGTAGTATACTCTTGCATCGCATACATGTATATATTTTTCTTTATTTCTTTGATATTCTTTTTTTTAAACAAGCACTTTCTGAAGATATTATTCAAGATACAAAAGTTTATTGCAAGTCTTGCTTAGGGACCTGGTTCTTGAAGTGTCACTAAATATAATTAGCCCAAGAACCAGGTTCCTCTCCATCACTAGAGATACTTCACAGACCAAAGAGTAAAACCAAAACAGTATGTATGTCTGTAATTTTTATTGAACATTTGAGAATGACTTCATTAGTAAATTTCAGTTAAAGATTGATAGTATTGATAGAGCCAATTTGATATGATATCGACCTCTCTTTTCCTCACTTGTTGGAGCCATTCTGGATCTTCTTTGCTTGACCATCTAAGGTCCACATGATGTGCACCTACAACTCATTTAAACACAAGTTATTATAAATATAGATATGAATATTAACAACGTCACGTTACGTTAATGGATCTTACTAACCTTCTTTTGCGACTATAGCAACTATGCTCTTAGATATATCCTTAAGCACACTGTCCCCCCAAAACAAAAAACTTGTGAATCAACTACACTTAGTAAATAAAGGTTTTTTTTTTTGTCTTTATTTTGACATGTCATCTCATATGAAATAACAGACAGTATAAATTTAGCATTCTTTGAAGGAAAGGAATAATATGCAATTTCAAATTGTCAATTATATCTTTTACGAAAATGGAATGGCTAATATAAATTAAAGAGCTAGAGAAGTGACCTACCCTCCACCACTCCATGGATCTCTTAGCCCATTAAAGAAGATGATGTTGCTTCCAAACCTCCTTAATACCTTTTCAATATTCTGAAAAATATTTGATTGATTATAATTTATAAGGTGGGGTGAAAAGTTATAATTATTGCTGGGCTGGGCTATACTTACATATCCACCAAATTCTGTAGTTACCCAATTTGGTCTGGGCTCAACCCCAAAAATAGTTTTGCAAAATCGAGCCCTGTCATTGTAATCCCACTCAGAGGGTGGAAATATACTCTCTTTGTTGTTCCCATCTGTAGGCATTACCATCTCCGTGCATGCCTGCCAGTATTACTAAAGTAAGTGTATATTCACTAAAAGAGAATCAGTAATGTTATAATACCTGCCAAGTCCATCCAGCAAGGCCATGAGGATCGGAATCATTGTTGAGATCGAAACAAGTCGCATTTCCAGTGTAGTTGTAATATATGTTAGCAGCTCTATAAATTTTCTCAAATGTCTCCTTTCCACTCTTTGGATCATCAATTGCCTTGCACATCTACGTTATTATTATTATTATTACAAATGAATATAATCTACTACTTCCCTTCTCCCAAACATATTTTAATTACTTAATAGGAAAGAGAAAAGTTGAAAACCACAAGTCCACAACCATATAATAAATATATATCTTTTTCCTACTGTACCTACTACTAATTTTTCCTTTTAGCAATATTAATACTTTACAGTACGTGACACAAAAATTAAAAAACAAAAAAAGTACCTCTTTGACTGGATAGGCTGGCAATGGATTAAGGAAATTGGAAGGAGTTGGATAATCAGTCATGGCTGTGTAGATAAAGGCTGTTGAGAGCCAATTTTCAAGAGAACCTTGACTGATATAATTCCTATAAATAATTTAAAACAATCTTATTAATTAATTAGTAGTATTATTTTCCATACTGAATGGTGATTAAGATATTCACCTTACTCTAGCTTTACAGATAAACACCATCACTATGTCATTTAATAATACTAATTACTCCCTTCTCGTATGGTATTTAAGAAAACAAAAACTCTTACTCCCTCTGTCCCATATTAACTGAATTTCTAAGATAATGCACACAAATTAAGAAATATATTCTAAGACAAAATTTTAAACAAATTTTCCACTACTACCCTTTTGTTTATTCTTAAGTCATTGGTTAGAAAAGATTTAAAATATGACTAGTAAATTA
>JAPFFP010000113.1:3925555-3938370 GCA_026153255.1 Solanum medicagineum | reverse complement strand
CATGTACTCTATGTTCTTTTTATTACTTTACCTTTACTGTATAATCTGTGCACAACATGTAATACAAATGACCAGCTAATAAGTGGTA
Organism: Solanum medicagineum; assembly: GCA_026153255.1. Classification (NCBI taxonomy): domain Eukaryota; kingdom Viridiplantae; phylum Streptophyta; class Magnoliopsida; order Solanales; family Solanaceae; genus Solanum; species Solanum medicagineum. Next base: position 3,938,282 of record JAPFFP010000113.1, on the reverse strand, counting down.
AATCTATATCGGGATCGGCCTTGGCTAGACTTTTCCTTTCACCCCTCGGGCTACCCCTCGTGATAGGATCGACCCTAGTTAGGTGATTTTTCCGCCCCTCAGGTTACCACCATCAATAAGCAATATACTTTATCTTTCAATTACTTTTGAGATGATTCTTTTGGTGGACATAATATTGGAACTGTAGGACTGTAGATATAACATATGACATGTAAACAATCATAAAAGACAACACTATAATGAGAGGAGTAGGTTACATAAGTAATGAAATGCATAAGAGGTAGAACAACACATGAACTTTATTTAGTAGAACGAACTCGTATATCTTGGTATCCAATGCAGGTTTGTAAATGACTATGTATGGGAGCATATGAATATGTGAAAAAGTGGAGACATGGTTTTTTATTATTTCGGAGTAGGTAAGAGCCTCTATATACCAAGGAAGGATCTAGACTTCATGCCAAGTAATACGAAATCGAGTAACCTTACATATCTCGTTGTACAACCTCGCTATTACCTCGAGATAACCTTCCCTTCCTCCAAATATTTATCTACAATAAAGTAGGTGATAAAACTAGCATTAGCAGCCAATAGATACATATTGACAGCCCAATCTCATAAAAACAACACACGGGCAGCAAGCGTATAATCATAAACCCGAGCGTATTCTTTTAATCTTTCTGCCTCTAATCGTATTTTCTGATACACATTCTAATATACATATCATGTGCAGCCTGTTTTAGTGCCATAACAGTCTTACAACTGCCTACAAAGCACAACACATAACAATTCTACACAACATACAAATAGGCGGCATAACGTTACATCCTTTCGCTACATTTCGACGTCGACAATTCCAAACTTGTTCCGACTTTAACCAAACAGTCCCCACCATATATACACATAAAAATAGTCCTAGAATAGTGTAAAATATTTCTAAATTATATGAAGAACGTGAAACAACAATCTCCGATCATCCCACAAGTTCCTATTAAGAGCACAATTACGATATCATACAAGAACTCATTTTTGCGGACTGTAAAAAATGGTACAGCAGCCTTTATACTTGAACCAACACTCATTAAGAACAATAGCCTCCCTTCATAATCAATCCAACCAAAAAGAGAAAAGCTTCCAAATACACAAGAAAAATGTACAACAACCTTTGGAACACATGTTGTCCAACAATTTCAGCAAAGGTATAATCAGCTTAGCCTCTTGTTTTTCATGAGAAAACAATACTAAACACATAAGTATTCTTACTTACCTTTATCCTCAAGGTGTAGGGTTTCTCCAAGGACCCTAAAAGTCTCCTTGTGGCTGCTTTGCAAGGCTAAGAAGGTGTAGAGAGAAAGTTTTGGAAAGCTGATTTTTGGTCTAAGTTAAATGACTTGAAGAAGCTGCTTGTAAGCCCTTTTAAAGGATTTCTTTGGGCGACTTTCTTTTACATTTTTGGCCTTATTTTATCGAGTGAGTAATGTACCATTTTTTCCCTTTCACTTGGGCCTTAACGGGCTTCAAATTGATGGGTTTTTGCTGCCCATTTTTCCCTTTCTATTAGTTGGTTTGGGCCTAAATTATCAAAGAAATTGTGATATCTTTGGGCTCTTTTTATATCCTTCTTGGGCTGAAAATATAGTCCATTTATGATGCTAACACATGGGCTAAAGTTACACCCTTAACACGAACTTTATTCATGATCGGACTTGGACAAATTCGACGTCGGGCCTCGTCTCCGTCTAGCTAGCAAATTTAAGCTGAGCAAGTAGGTGATGCACCTGCTAGCTTCCTAAGTCCTACAAGCACCTCACTTCTCTCACGTCATTTAAGGCCACGATCTCCTCAATTTGACACAAAACTTGTATACACTCGATCCTCTTAAGCGTTAGACGCACATATCACCCTCTAACATGAGATTCATGCACTTTCAAAAATAGGCGCTAATTTGACAAAGTCATATCATGTTTCATGTGCATAGGACAAGTACATGTAAGGTGTGGGGTGTTACAATAATATTTTTTATAAATGCATAAACTAGGATTTATGATGAAGTAGCCACCAAAAATCACAATTGAAATAGGACTCATGTTGTAGAGTCACAGAAATTTTTAAGTCTACGCATGTACCTACACATGTATCTTCCCTTTTTACATTGTGATAAAAAACTTTGTATGTTTCTATATTGTCCTTTTGTAGTGTAATTTTTTCAACTACCTTCTTATTTAACACAAGTACCTCTTCAAATATTTTAATTTATGCATTACATAATTACTTGTAAGAATATTGAAATCCCTACAAATATCATCTTATTTATATTCAGATTTTAAATAAAATAAAGTGAAAATATGAATAAAATCTTGAAAGTGTTTTTTTATATGTAATAGTACTGCATTACTTTCAGTTTAATCAATAGGAGTAATGAATAACGTATTTGTTTTCATGAGTGGCTAGACTAATAATTATTACATGCATGCTTACAGTTTAAGTTATGACAACAAAGATTCTAAAACAAATTATATGACACGTAAATCAATAGTTTTAAATGACAATATTATATGGCATTACCTTTGATTTCTAAAACTCAAATATAAGAAAATGTTTTTCTTTCATTTATGATCACGATATCACTTCAAAAGATTGCTTACTTTTAGGCTCCACTTGTTTGTACTTACAAGAGATTTGAATCTAAATGATATAAATACATTTATTTACATTGATATTTAAGAACTTATTGATTTAAATGTGTCTTACCATTTATTAAGCTCTGGACTACATTTTCCTCATCCACTTTCATCAACAATTACTATCAATTTGCATATATTTATAATCAGTACGGACATTCATCATTATATATAATTATATTCACTATTATTGTCATTGTCGTTTTTTGTTGTTTCTACCGTCACGATTAATCACTATCATTACTATAGTTAATCCTATTACAAACCACTTTTACCGTCAACATTACTGTCAAGTACACCATCAGTATGTCATCGACCATCACCGCATAAATACTACTGCTAACTATTGACATCAACTAACTCCACTATTACCATCAACAACTGTCATCATCACGTCAATTGCTACAACACCAATCATCTCTATCACCACAAACCATGACCACCATCACAACTCTGAGCACTAACACATACTCTTACCACTAGCACCACTACAAATTATCTTTACCATCACTAGCAAACACATATACTTCATTTTTTATCAAATAATAATTTTATTTTAATTTTTTAATATATGATGATTCGTTGTGTTTACAAATTAATGAATTATGCACGTTCCTATGTTGAAAAATAAACAATATTAATCATTTAGCATTCATATCTCAAAATAACATCTTAATAATTCATATTCAAATATCTTATACTAATGAAAATAAATAACGCACGCACCCTTAATTAATCTATCTCGTATGAGAAATTTATTATCTTACAAAACTTCATATTTACTGATCTCTCCTTTATCTTTTACTCATTCATTTTGAATTTCGCACTCCCCCAACAAAATAATTTATTTATCCTTTTTAAGAAAAATAAAATGCGCCACTCCGAAATGTATAATATACACTATATATACTTTATTATAATTTTATACAATATACACACAGGGGATTCATTATATAAATTTACGAGTGGATTTTTCATATTCACTTTTCATACACAATAAATACACATATTATATATATTTTGATCAGTAAAATTTTCATATACACTTTATATTTGCTTTTCATAATAATATATATTTATGTATACATTTTTATCAGTAAACTTTTTCATACACTTCATATTCACTTTTCATAATAATATACACATATTATATACATTTCTATCACGTACATATTTCTTACACACTGGTGATTACACGACCTTAACGATCAAAATTAAAGCACTTCCTTTCTTAGAAATCTAAGTTATGCTGCTTCTTCCTCCCTTCAAAGTGTTGGCTCAGAAATATCATAAACAAAAAACATAGAGCATATAACAGTCGGGCTTCCTCTCCATGGGGCCTTACGCGGCATTAATCTTAGTCGGGCTCAAATGCTATCATCAAACACCGAATGAAAAAATAGGATTTTTGATTTGTTTGATTTCCTTATCTTTATGTCTTTTTATAATTTTTTTTCCATATTCTTAGTTGTCACTGTCTATCCCTATCATTAATATGATCAGTCGCTATCATCACTATGCTATCATCAATAGCCTTTATCATCACAATTAGCATTGGTGCTAACTACCACCATACATTCTTTGATCACCACCACTAACACTATCAACTCCTCTATCACAATCAATAGCAACCGTCATCATAGTCGATCACTGGAACACCAACCATCTCCACTATCACAACTTTATATCATGACCATTATTACCAGTCACTAGCACTAACGCTATAATAAAAGAGACATTAGTGACAATAGATTTTCTTATTAGCTTCAATATTTATTGCCACAAATGAGTTGATGTCATTGCATCTAGAGTCGCTAAAGCTTTAGCAACATTTACATAGAGTGTTGGTTATAAATATTCATATTTATTATTATCGCCAATATAGTGACAATTATATATATTATTGCCACTAAATAATTATCCCAAATCCTTTATTTTGTTTTAGTGCAACTAGTATTACCACCACTTCAAACCATCTCCATCATCATTGGCCAATAGAATTTATATTTCTTAAAATAATAAATTAATTGTATTGAATTTATATTTTTCTACTATTTAATTATTTTTAATTTAAATTGTGTATTCATTATATTCTAAAATAAATGAACTATGCATATTTAGATATTGAAAAATAAAATAACTATTCATATATCTTAATTTTAATGCAAATAAATGGGGTCTCAATAAAGCCCAAGAACTTCGGCCTACTAGTAAAAGCACAATTCGTATCAAGAGAAATAACATTTATCGATCACTTTCTGATCAAATATCCTTAAAAATTATATTAGTCAATATCACGATAATTTTGAATTTCCAAATTAAAGTGAAATACTCTTATAATGTCCAAAAACATCATATGTGAACTTAAGCTATTTTTTCGATCAACATGATTGAAATTGACTATTTATGGATTTTACTATAACAAAAATATAATACATAATACGAAATATATGCTAAAGTTTTGATACCTAATTTTTAATTTGCTTTAAAAGTTTCTCGATTATGAACTTTTGAAGGTCAAATATCCCAACGATCCAACTTCCATTAGTTTATTAAGAAGCATTTGTGGTTTGGACCAATGATTTTAACTAATCTGTGTAATGGATTAGGGGAAAAGTTCGTTGTTTGGTTGTCAACTCATGGGAATAAAGTAAATCAATCTCGACTTGACTCATCCAAACAAAAGATATATTCTTAACCTTATTTTTGAAAAATATATTTTCTGTTAAATTAATCGCAACAATGGTAGTCAAAGGACTATAATATTAAGATTAGGTAATATGATATGATTTTCCAATTAATTTCTAACTTGATCCACCAATCATTATAGTTCTATCTGTCCCATTGATCACCTTTTTTTTGCTTTCTGATTTAAAAAGTTGATTTTACCACTAATAAACTACATAAATAGTGTTAACTAAGATTTTAAAACTAATGAATTGTTCTTTAATGTTCCACTATCAAAATTCAAGATTATAGAATTATACAACCACTCTTCTTGTTCTAAATAAAATTCATCTTACTAAAACAAAAAGTGAATTGATTTTGAAAATTCTTAAAAGAATTAAACAACAAACCTCCTTGCTAGCTCCATTATCCCCCCCCCCCCCCGCAAAAAAAAATGATAGTATCAATTAAATTCCTAATAAAGTACTTCATTTTAGCACTATATAAGGTCCATTCCACTTGTCATTCTCATCACAAGCAAGCAAGCAAAATCATAGGCATTGAGCAAATCAAGAAAACAAATTAATTTTCATTGAAAATTCTACGATCAAAATGGATAAAAGTGAGTCAACCAAGATTGAGATGGGAGAGAGTAGCAAATTAGAAAGGAAATCAGGAAAAGCCCCACTTTTGGGATCACCAGCTCATGCTGTTTCATCAAGTGCACCTTTAGTTGCAAATAAAAGAGTTGGTAACTACAAGAGGGGCATTTCTATTTTTGATCTAATCTTGAGAATTGCAGCTTTTGCTACTTCCATTGGTGCTGCTATTGGCATGGCAACTGCTGGAGAAACTCTTCCTTTCTTCACTCAATTCTTTCAATTCGAAGCTGGCTATGACGATCTTCCTACTTTTACGTAAGCACCTCTCTTATTTTCATAATCATAATAAAACTACCTGATACAAAATGATGTACAAAACTTAAATGTGTAAATATTTTGCAGGTTCTTTGTGATAGCCATGTCAATAGTGGTTGCCTACGTAGTCCTCTCCATACCATTCTCTATAGTGTGCATTGCACGCTCTCATGTCGTTGCTCCAAGACTGCTCCTCATTATTTTTGACACGGTAAGAACTATATCAAAGTACTCCGTCAATTATAATTAAATCATCCCAAAAATGTATGACATTTCATGAACCACTAACATATAGTATCAAACATCCAAAATTTTGTATAACAAATCAAAACTATATGTAGAGCATAAAAAACAATTTTTCATTAATGTTGTGCACATTTTTCAGGCCATTGTGACATTGACAACATCAGCAGCAGGGGCTTCAGCAGCTATAGTGTACTTAGCCCACAATGGTAATGAAGATGCTAATTGGCTTGCATTTTGTAACCCATTTGGTGATTTCTGCCAAACAACTAGTGCAGCTGTGGTGGCTGCTTTTATCACAGTTGTGATTTTGCTTATCTTGATTGTTTTGTCTGCTGTTGCTCTTAAGAGACACTAATACCATAAAAAAAATTGTAATTTGTATTTCCTTCTTGTTACTTTTGTAACTGTACTATTGTCCAAGTGTTCATTTGTTATGATGTTGTTCAATTTGGACGAGGGGGGAGTGTGTTGTATTGTTGTGTTGGTGTCTGTAACTTTGCATTGAACAGGGAGAGATAACAATTATAACATTACTCTTGTCAACTGTGATAATTATTATTCTCATCTGTAATTTCCTTCTACTTTATTCTACCTACTATATTGTACAACTAAGTTATGTGCTATTTCATTTTTATGACACAAAGTCTCCTGATATTTGTGATTTTGAAAATTACTCTACTATGGTTTGATTAAGCAATACAATGATTTTTTGAGGATGGGTTTTTCAAATTTGTTGGTTTTGACTAATTCTTTTAAGTGTTTTTTTTCCACCCACAGTAATTCAATTATTAATGGAAAACGCAAGTTGAAGTCTTAAATATTACTTTTGAGCTATAAACGCCTACTTACTATTCTTATAGCTTGTTTGAATTGATTTATTGTTAGTGTTTTAAAGTCAAAATGCGTTTTAACTACTTTCGTAACATCAATAAAAGTTTTAAAAATATTTTTAAGCACTTATTTTTAAGTAAAAACGACAATAAACTAAAGTCATAAATTAAAACACTTTTACTTATAATCCAAAAATAATACTCCCATCTAAACTATCTTCCAAATCTTAAATGTCATTGTTGACCTTCAAGTGCTCATCTTTGTGATCAAAGAGAGTATAGCTTGAGTATGTGTATTTGAACTCTCTTGGGGGTGTGAAAAGAATATTCATGAGCGTCAAGCCTTCATTCCAAGCTCTTTCAAAAGCAGTGACTTGATGAAAGGCCCTTCAACTCTGGATTGGGCGTGCTTGCATCACTTTCACTTTTGCCATTTTCAATCGAAATTTTGTAAAGTCCCACTTGAGATAATAATAACAAAAACATTTAATACACTACTGAATATGTCATTCAGTTGCCACATGTGAATGAAGTTGATGCACAACATGTTTATGAGGCGGTGTTGACAACTGAGAAGCCAACGATTTTTTATTATTCTATTCACGAGATTTGAGGTAAGTGTCAAGAGTCAACTATTATCCCTTTTGTTATTTCTTAAAAATCCATAAAAAAATCTACATAACTTTGATTTAATGGCGAGACCATAATGCTTGATGTATGAGTTAGATACACATCCTAATATTAATTTATTTTTCCTATACAAAAACATAATATTAAGTCAAAATAATAAAAGAATGAACCATATTTATCAAGTTTTGTACCTTGCAAACTTGCCTTTGAAACTTCTCAATTAGAAAAATAAAAACACACAAAAAAAACTTATTTTTTCATGTATGGATCAATCAAATGTGGGGAATCTTATTAGCTCCGTTGATTAATTATCTAAACTTCCGTCTTGTTAGTGAGGATTCAATTCCTCACATTGTAATTCTCTTCTCATTTTCCCTTCCTTTACTCCCTCCATTTCAAATTAATTAAATTTTTGAGTTTTTTTTTCAAGGTTCAAAATAGTTGAATTTTTCAAAATTCAAGATAAATGTTGAAATTTTTTCCACATTTGCCTTTTCATTTATTGAACTTTATATTTTCTAGGAAATATATTAACTATATATTTATGATTTTACAAAGGGCAATAATGAAAAGTATGTTGTAAAGTTTGTCTTTGAATGTTTTTCTTAATATGTACATTATCTCACAAATTCAGATAATACGAGAGAAAAGTATTAAATTTCAAAATCTTACACTCCTACTATTTAATAATTATACAAATTAATATAAATAATACGTTAACAAAAAATAGTAGGTACTACTTCATGCTTTGGGGCTAAGGCAAAGGGCTTCACCTGCCTTATTAACCTAGACTAGAGTTCAGCATATTTGAAATTTCTTCTCTCTAAAATGTGGCCGAGTGCAGAAGGCGGCCCGCCAGAGGTCACTCTCGAAACTTCCATGGGTTCTGTTACACTTGAGGTACTCTATTTTTCTTTCCTTTTTGTTAGTTTTGAAGTTGGGTGTTAGCGATGAAGTTGAAATTTGTAATTTGGTTAGATGTATTACAAGCATGCCCCGAGAACGTGCCGGAATTTCATAGAGCTTGCTCGAAGAGGCTACTATGATAATGTCAAGTTTCACAGAATCATTAAGGTTACTTTTGATTTTTTTCTCATCTCTTGTTGCGCTTTTGGATCTTTATTTATATTGTTTTATCATTTTCCATTTGTGTGTAGGACTTTATTGTTCAAGGTGGAGATCCAACTGGTACTGGAAGAGGCGGAGAATCTATCTATGGGTATGTAGATATTGTAATTAGTACCTATTTTACTTGAAATTACATTTGATAACCTATGTTAGATTGAAGAAGGCTAAGTAGCACAATATAGCTACTGCCTATTTCCATCTGTTCAATATCTCAAAAAGATTGAATGAACATGTGTGAATTTTATGGTATAGAGAGTGTTCCATAAATAAAATAGTATTAGATGCAATAACTTATATTCACATCAATGTTGATAAATAGCTTTATTTTGCGTAAATATATCTTTAGAATCTATTTAATTCATACATTTCTAAATTGTTGACATTCAAAAATTCACAAGTCAATTTCTTTAATAAAATGGTAAAACACAACACAAAGATGGTGTGTTAAAAAAATTATAAAAGTGTGCAAAGCTCTGGTCTTATTTACATGGATCTTTTACAAGGTCACATCACACCAAAAGACTAGCAAAAATATATTTGCGTTTAAGGCTATGCATGTTGCTAGGTGTACTTTCGAAACTTCTATTGTTTCTTTCAGTCCAAATTGTCCACCAAATGACCATGGAAATAGTACCTCAAAGCCTGTGTGTCTTCTATTGAGACTATCTTTACTGAAACTATGTTAGAAATCAAGTATGGAGTTAGACAGCTAGTATTGTCTTAGGACATGTCCAAAATGGAAAACAACGTGCTCCAAATATGATCAGTCATCTTGCAGTGTAGAAAGAGATATCGACTATCTTTAGGGTTTTCTTCATAAAAGGAACACCCATTTTATAATTGCATTTCTCCTCTCTGAGGTTTTGATTAAGTGAGGTATTGCTTCCTTAGCCACCAGCCAAGAAAAACGATAAACCTTAAAGAGTGCTTAGTTGTGCCAAATCTTTCTCCAAGGCCAAAGATCAATGTTGGAAAAAGTCAATATCGTGTAGCCGACAACTTAGAAGATTCCACCTGAATGGAACCTTCATATAATAAAGCATCTTTGTGTTAATAATTAGCGAGGATGGTGCTAAGGGACTGTAACATAGACCAAAATCTTGCAATTCCCATTTCCTTTCTTAGACCAGATTTCATCATTGAGCATCAGAAAAATCTGCTTATGAGCGTTATGAAATGGGAAATGGGAAATGTTGTGAAAAGGTGGAGATGTGGGGTGAATTCGCAGGAATCAGGGGGCTTTGGAAAAATCAATTGGTAATAGGGGATAGGGGACTTTAATGGTTTGGAAGTGAAAGATTGCATTACTCCAGGAGATCAAGAGCAATGGAGTCATTCTCGGACACAATACAAGACCTTGGGTTGATTGACTTGCCATTACAGGGAGCATGATTCACTTGGGTCAGAGGTGAAAACTCTCAACAAGCGTCAAAATATGTTTCGTATTTCACCAGAATGAGCGACTTTTAGAGCAGTGAGGCAAATTCCTTTGCTAAAGGTGATTACAACCTACCCACAGATCTATATTGCTCAAAAGTGGTGACTGGACCCTTTACCCTCCCAATTTAAGTTTGGGAACATGTGGTTAGAGGCAGACAACTTCATTGATAAATTAAGGATGTGGTGGCAGACCTACAATTTTAATGGGAGGCTAGCTTTCATTTTCTTACATAAATTAAAAGTCTGAAGATGGATATCATCAATTGGGACAAGGATGAATTTGGGAAACGGAGAGCAGAAAATCAAAGGCAGTAATTGACCCACTGACATTAGAGTGGACCAGTGAAGGAAGGCAACTATGCACGAATAAGGTAGAATTGATGACTATTTTGAAATCTGAAATCCAGCAACTAGCTAAAATAGAAGAGATATCAGCCGGTGGGAGCGAGAAGTTTGGGATATGTTTGGTGTTTCTTCCATCAATCATCCGGATCTACGCCGTATATCAACAGATTATGGTTTCGACCTTTCCACCGCTGTTCTAATATAACCCTCCGATTCTATGGTTCTCCCTGGCTACGAGGCCTCGCACGGGTAGAGTTCGGTATTCCTTTGTCGATGGCTCACCTTCTTCTCTAGAAGGTGATTTGGCCCATTTTTTCATTCATGGTAATAAGGCAAGGTCTTTCCTTAAACGGGTATGTATGCTGCTTTGCCATGGGTTGATTTTTCAGCTGCTCTTTTGGGGAGGAGAAGCCTTCCCTGACCAGGATCGCTCCCACACCTGTAGCGTTCGTGATCGGCCTCCTCCCATGAACTATTTGTGTCAATGGATTAGTTCGATCCAAAACGTAAACCGAAAAAGGATTAGTTACCAAATTCATTGATTAAAGTTAAGAACTCGTCACTTTCTGTTAATAATGGTGATCAAGTGCTTTCTGGGTCGTCTCAGACCTTGTAATTGGTATTTATCTTCAAAATACCCGGCTTTTTTTGAGACTCTTCTTTCAATAGCAGTTTTAACAAGCTTTTCGACTTTGTGGAGGTGTAAGTCTGGCGCTTATGGCTAAGGGAAGGGGACTGAAACACCACATATTTTCAAAGGATTGCCAATTCAAACAGAAGATACAACCATATAGATAGGCTCCTGGTGGGGAATGAGATCATAGAAGGTACAGAGGAGGTGAAAAGAAAAAAGACTCCAGTACTTTGAGAATTTGTTCACTGAAATAGAACCATGGAAACCATCAAGAAGTTTTGAAGGAATAGCCTCTATCTTTGAAGAGGAAAACAACAATATGGGAGCTATTTTTGAAGAAGTCTTAACATCCATAACATCTACTGCCCCTAGGCCTGATGGGTACACCATGGCATTTTCAGAAATCTTGGATTTTCATCAAGTCGGACTTGCTAGCAGCTATGCATCACTACCATCAATGTTACTGGATGGTAAAGTCTTGCAATGCATCATTCAGAACACCCATTCCCTAGAAGAAAGGAGCACTGAAGCTGAAAGGAGCACTGAAGCTAAGCTTATTGGCAACAGTTACAAGATTATTGCAAAGGTCATACTAGAAAGATCAAAGAAAGTGTCAGGGAAGTTGGTTTGTAGAATGGCTGCATTCAAGGGATGGTAACCACAAATGCTTCTCTTATAGCTAGTGAAGTCCGACACTAACGCAGGAGACACTCTTTCTCCTTCTTGTTCATACTAGTAATGGGGAGGGGCTTAGAAAAATGCTAGACAAAGCTAAGCAGATGTAGTGGATAAGTAGATTTGATGTAGGGAGGAACAGGGCAATCAATATTTCCCATATGCTATAGCCTATATGCATATGACACCGATTTTCTGTGGGGTTGACAGAAATTAGGTAGTCTATTTAAGTCTAACTCTACTAATTTTGAAGCCATTTTAGGTCTCCACATAAACATTGCTCAAAAGCGTAATCTTCCCTGGTAACGAAGGTGCAAAATCTAGAAGACCTATCAATCATTTCGGGGGTGTAGCATTCAAACACTCCCAACTACTTATTTGGGTCTTCCACTTGGAGCTGAGCCCAAAGCATAAGGCATTTGGAGTGGGCTCACTGAGAAATTTGTAAATAGACTAGCTTCTTGTTTTGGGAAATTTGAAATTTGATGCATTATCTATCAATTGGAGGCAAACTAACTTTGGTCAACAGTGTGT
>JAPFFP010000113.1:3897707-3913948 GCA_026153255.1 Solanum medicagineum | reverse complement strand
ATCGTTTGTTTCCTGTTGTTTGGCCCATAAAATCCTACAGGGCATCCTATGCACCGTCGGGCTACCTGGACTCTTACCGAGTTCATTACAGATAGGTACGTATAATTTTTTGAAAAAGTTGGCCCGGATCCCTAGGCAGCACCACAAACCATGAGCTAATACCCACAAAAAACGGCTACGCTTGTTTCCCTTTGGTTGGCCCATAAAATCGTACCAGGCACCCTGTGGCACCACCGGACCACCTGGGCCTCTTGTTGAGCTCGTTAGGACGAGTCGTGTAATTTTTCAAGAAAGTTGGCTCGGATCCCCTGGCAGCGCCACAAACTGTGAGCTAACACCTACGAAAAACTACCAATATTGCATGTTTCCTGTTACTTAATCCATAAAATTCTACCAGTCGTCCTGTGGCGCTATCAGGCCACCTCAACCTCTTGTCGGGCTCGTTATGGATGAATTGGTTTAATTTTTAGGGTAAGTTGGCCTGGATCCCTATGCAGCGCCATAAACCGTGGGGTATCACACACGAAAAACTACCAAAATCGCCTTTTTTCTGTTGCTTCGCCCATAAAATCCTACCAGATGTTCTGGGCATGTTGGGATACTTGGGCCTCTTGTCAGGCTCGTTACGGAGGGGTCGGTGTTATTTTTTAGGAAAGTTGTACCGGATCTCCAGGAAGCGCCGTAAACTGTGGGCTGATACCTACAAAAAAAAATTACGCAAATCGTCTGTTTCCTGTTGTTTGGCACATAAAATCTTATCAAGCGTCCTGCAGCACTACCCGGCCACTTTGGCCTCTTGTCGCACTCGTTACAGATGGCTTGGAGTAATTTTTTGGAAAAGTTGGCCTGGATTCCCGGGCAGCGCCACAAACCGTGGGTTAATACTCACGAGAACTGTCTAAATCACTTGTTTCCTGTTGCTTGACCCATAAAATCTTACCAGGCATTCTATAGTGCCACCTAGGCCTTTTGCTGGGATCGTTACAGATGGGTCGGTTTTTAAGTTTTTTGGAAAGTTGGCCCGAATCCCCAGGCAGCACCACAAACCTTAGGCTAACACCCACGAAAAACTGTCAAAATCATCTGTTGTTTGGCTCACGAAATTATATTAGGCGTACTGCGGTGCCACGGGGCCATCTAAGGCTCTTGTCTCGGAAAAAGTTCAAATTTCCATCCGTAAATTAAACAATTTTTAATTATGGAAATCAATTTCATGAATTTAATTAACTTTACACGATCAATACATGTGAATTTTTCCCCTGAATTTAGTTACTAATTCTTTTGGCAAATACTTATCATTTTGGCGATGACATTTCCTGGTTTTGTACATGCTGATTTTCTTAATTTGATACTTTCTCGTGTTTACATCTTCACTTAAACACACGAATTTTGACAAGTTGTCTCTTCTGTTTGATCTATAATACAATTGATGAAGTACCTAAGAAATAAGGATAAATGAGTTTGACAGAAGTTAACATCAAGGATTTTTCCATTTAGACTCCTCCAATCCCTTTGGAGGATAACATTCTTAAAAGCTGGACAGTTAAAAAGGAAGACAGACAGAGATTCCACTAGAAAGAGGATCCAAATCTACTACTATACTTCTTACAACAAATTCCAACCTGTAAACTTGGATGTAATTAATACAAACCCACATCCCAATACACTACAATTCTATTTTTTGGAACAAATAATAATTTCACTAGCCCTTCCAACATTCTTCTCCGCAAAAAGAATTATGCCTGCACACTCTGCGACAGAGATAATTGCAGACATTAACCAAGTCAGCCATTCCATTTAACGCATAACTGCCCCATAAATTATATGATACAAGAGGCTTGGACTCATTCCAGACATGATACCGTAGACTTGCGTCCTTGAATCTTGGCTTCTATTACCAATCATTCCCCACTTCTTAACGGACAGAATTACCGAGCAAACAACTCTCAACTCAGGTTACCATGATTATTACTATTTTTTATTTAACTGCACTCCATTTTCTTCACTAGTGGATCCATTCTCTTTGATTGTAGTGAATCCATTCTCTTTAATTGATCCGTTTGTAAGAGCAGAAAAGATGGTTCTTTCCAACGAATTCACAGGTGACTCTGCTGCAACCACTGATTCAAGTTGTGTCTGCAGCTGCTGTAATAATTCCATACGCCTCAAAGATGGCACATCTCCATCACAGTACCTTCGCCACATACTCCTGTATACTGACTCGATATTTCGGGTGAACTTTGCCCCATCACAAAGTGGTGATTTTGACATCAGTTCTCGAAGACTCATTCTCAAGTTTGATAGAGATGTAACGTCTGAAGCCAACTGAATAGCTGACTCAACGTACTCATCTTCATTCCTCGCCACAAGGTTTTCTAACCCTAAAACACAAAATTACCCACAAAGTGTACAACGCATTAGTGCAAGAGTTTATAATAAGCAGGGATATAATAAGAGTAAGGTCAAAGTGTACTTGCCGACTGTCTTAAGAAGACTCACACCAACATTGTGAGCATGTACGGAACCTCCCATAGTGACACAAGGAACTCCCATGTATAGTGATTCACATGTGGTGGTTGTTCCGGCATAAGGAAAAGTATCCAAGCTACAAAAGGAGGTCTATTTAGTTTCTTATGGAACATCGACCTATCAAATACAAATTGTCTCTGCAGCTTACATGACAAGACATGTGCAACTTACTATTCACAGTCTTGCAGCAAATTTGTATATTTTTAGTAAACAACACAAAGAAATAGTTTACTTCAGTGAAGCAGCATGACATTGAAAAATATAGAAAGTTGCACAATTTACAGAAGTAAATTGATAAATCACCACCTATGAGTGAGATGAGAAGAACAAATGCATGCTAAGGGTGCCCAAAAGAATATATTCTAGAAAGAAAGAAGAGATATGAGATAGTAATAGCATTGTATTCGTTGGGTATCCTCAAAAGTGAAACTTAACACCCATATAAACTTTGAAGTGGAACTAAAAAGACAGCCTTGTGAACAATTTACAAATATGAAATCAAAAGCTTATGTGGATTGCTGAATATAAGGAGGCCACATAAGCAAAGCCATTACCTAATGTCCATGAGGGAATACGCTTGCATATGATCATGATTTAGAAGGATTAAAGGCAAAAGATCAACTCTCTGTGGCTCCAATCCCAACTCCTCCAGAATTGAGAGAAATCTCTGCCTCACGCTATCACAACAAAAAGGCTTGCACTTAACAATTAGCCGAGAATGTGGAACTGCACATAGAATTCTTGCCCAAACTTGCAGAACTTTAGGTGTTATCTGCATTGAAAGCAAGTTAGCAAGAATAAGAAAGGACACAGAACCAGAGTATGCTATCAATGAATGAACGAATGCAGTTGCACTTTCAAAAGCATGAAACAATCCCACCACACGCTTCTCAATGACACTTGTTTCCAGATTAATACCTTGGCAAGATTATTGAAGCTACCAAATGTAACAAAGCCATGGGATAAAGCAGGTGCTGGACACACTGGCCCAGCTTCAGGAGAGGGTGTATAACAAAGAAAGCTATTTGGCAATCGGACTAACTCTTCCACGTGTCTGCCAATAAAATTGAAAGAATTAGTCACAAGATAGTCCTGAGATAAAACTTGGTAAGGCCAACATGAAAAAAAAAACTTTCTCCCACTTCTGTTTTGTGTTAGGAGGATCAGCCATAGCATCAGTGATTCTATAATCAATAGTGGGCAAACCAGTAGTGTTGGGGTATCCAATCCAAGTCACCTACCAGGAGAAACATATAGAATGATGAGACAGCACAATAACAGTTCAGAAGTTCTGCCATAGCAAGTAGCTTTAGCAAGTAGCTTAGCTAAAGACCATTTATAGCATGGAAGCTTTAATAATTAAAAGCTTTAATAATCAAATGAAAATTTTGAGTTGACACGCAATTGCTGACAGCCATTTTATAACAATTCCAACCACCCATGCGATTCTCTTAGTAAAATTGTTATAATGTATCTTAGAACAAAATTGTCATATGATCAAAGAATGTGAAGTACGTATTTTTCCTTCATACTCGATAAGATCCAGAATTTGAATCATACAAAATTACTAGGCTAGAATGGACGAAAGTCAATATAATTCGGAATGAGATACAATGCACACACACTCATGACTTAGTATTTCATGATGCACACCAATCTCTAAACCTTCTTTAGAAATGTGAAATTGGTAATACCAACAAGATGCAACACATCTACCTTTATTGGTCAAGCTCATGGAAGCATAAAAGTCGAGAAACAATGAAAGGAGATATCCTTTCGCATTGTTAATAAGCCTGATAAAGGAAAACAGAAGAGCCACCGAATTCCAGCTTCCCATTTTATGCAAGTCAAGCTTAACCATTTCCCATTAGTATATCCAAAAAAAATGAAAGACTAGATTATTTCATGTGATGCAGTTGGGCCTCAGCCAGAGCAGCAATATCGGAATCGGAAACAACCAAGGTTAGGACATAAGGTAAAGATTACCTGTACAGGCGCAGGTCGGCAAGCCATGGTTCCCAGTTTATTATTTGCAGTGTGGCCTGTAAGTTCAACCATGATATCAACTTTATCTTCTCTGATCATGCTGGATACCTTTTTCTCATCAATCCCGTAGATATCCCTCCAGACACCACCCTTTTTCAAGACTTTGTCCCTAAACCTGTTTGTTTTTGCATCTGCCTGCAATTCCAAAGAGCATGTCTTAGTGATTTAGTGATTTTGCCCGAAGAATGCCTTAATGATATAATCCGAACAGCAAACTAAGAGCTGTCGTAATAAAAAGACAAATGAATGATCAGGTTGAAAAGAATACCTTTACAACAGCTGAATAAACCACCACCTTATAGTTAGTGTAGTCGTGATGGGCAAGTGGTGCTTCGATAAAGTATGAAACAGAGTGAGTAAAATAATCAGGCGACACATATCCAATCACAAGTGGCCTGTCCGGGACCTTTAAGTTGTCCCATGAAGTATACTGTGGATATAATTTCATAAAACGTCGACCCCAGTCTCTGCATTCATGCAACTTACCGTTAGGGTAAGCACCAACAGATACAGAAACCGAATAATGCAAAACCGAATATACAGCCAACTACATGTATATTTCTAATCGTAATGACAAAGGCCACCTGAAACTTTTTTCCATCATCTTTAATAAGGTTATATATGGGATTTTGCAGAGTCCCATTCATCCAAGAAGCAATTGACGAAAAGAAAAATCAGGAATAACCCAATAGTGATTTTTTTTTTTTTTTTGATGAAGTGAGAAATTTCATTAAGATACAATTTATGAAAAAAAGGATCTAGTCTTATCCAGTACCTCTGGTTAAGGATGAAGGAGTACTTACCACCCCACCACAACCCTTGTTGGTACAGCAAAAAAGTTAGCCCAGCTAAATAGGTTAACTAAACAACTAGCCTTAAGCTTACAAATTGGTGTTAGAACTACATTGAAAAATCTCCTGCTCCAAATAACCAAAAAATACAAGCTTGGGTCAGACTTTCCCGATGGGTTTTCTAACTTCCATAGAGCTCCAACTAGTGCAGGCATCTCTGATATTGAAGGGCATGGACTAACTTATACCAAAAACGCTAGGAACATGTTTCAAAAGTGTGTTGCAAAAGGGCAGTGAAGCATAAGGTGGTTGGTTGATGCTTTCTATAGTTGACTGACAAATGTTAAAACACCTATTGACCCATTCAAATCTTCCTCTCATAAGATTGTCTTGAGTGAGGCATGCTTCTTTTAAGGCTGCCCAAGTAAAACACGAGACTTAGGGGGAAGTTTAGTCTTCCAGACTAACTTCCAGGGCCATAGATCAATCATCATCTTATTAGAGCTCAAGTGTTCATATCCTGCCTTGACTGTGTATAAACCCTTACTATTGAAGTCCCATTTTAATGTATCACTGCTTTAAATTTTAGTGCTGCAATTAAAACAAATTACAGGGATAATACAGAGTCATTTTAGGTACAGTATATATATAAAATAGAAAAACTCTAAAAAAAAAAAAAAACCTTCTTATTTGTTATCTTCTAAATTTGTAAAAGTTGAAACATGATGGCACACTTCTGCCAGAAAACTCACTTCCTGACAAATCCAGAAAAATGCAAGGCTAAACACTTGCTGGAGGAAACTTGTTATCTCATTTCCCTTGAAAGTTATTGCAGATCACGGGGTAATGCATACATCAGCAGAGCTAATGAGAAACTTGAGGGCAGGTGAGCTTTCTTGAAACTTGAGCCTTCTCCAAGTACTGCTTTTGCCTCTATTTCAATCACCTTTTTGCCAGGTAGACAGGAAGATATCTACTAGGTCATCAGTAAGGTTATTTTGCGTCATCATTGAAACAAAGTTGTCAAGCCCCCGGGGCTTAGTTCATGTGGCAAAGGTTGAGAGACTTGTGATTTAGGTCACAGGTTTGAGCCCTTTATCGTGCGAACTACGCTTGGTATTTAAGTGAATGTTTGGATTGGCTTATTTTTAGTGGCTTTTGGCTTTTGAGTTTTCTTTAGTTTTAGGGGTGTGTGGCAAATACAAAAAGTTCTTGCAAGCACTTTTTTAAGGCTAAAAGAGTAAGAAAAAAGCCAAAAACCAAAAGTTGGGCACACCAACTGTTGGCTTTTGGCTTTTAGCTTATAAGCAACTTAAAAAGCCCATCCAAACACCCCCCTAAGTAGATAAGGATAGAAGATAGGCCCAACGGTGTGGGTGCCCAAACCACAACTGATTCTACTCAAAGAGTCCACACTCCCCAAAAATGTAGATGCAAGTTTGGAAACTTGACCCATAAGGGAATTATCTTGAGCACCATTTCTGCAAAATCAAACTCAGCTGTGCACAGTTTATTAACAAGGGGTCTATTATTTAAGAGTTGAGGACCAGAATAGATCATCTCATTCCTGTCCTCAATTGCTTGCCTCCATTGACATAAGATGATAGCTTGCCTCCATTGCTAACTTTCCTAGTTCATTTCTGGTTTTGAAAGCTCAACCACCTTTACACCATTTTGTGAATCGAGAATTCAAAACCTTCCTTTTTTTTTTTTTTGAGAAAAAGACTCAAACCTTTCTCTGCGAGCTTGCTCCCAGTTGATAGGGTATCCAACATTATTTCCAGCCTCAGTTTGCTTTCCGCCATCGGGGTCTGGGTTACAACCCCATATGTGACTGTTCCATTTGTCAACTCAACCCCCAACATTTGAAGACTAGGGTTTAGTGGAATATCTCCATAGATCAGAGTCCCGACCTCACAAATCAATAGCCTTCTCCAACCCAGTCAGTGTTCCATCCACAACTTGTGAACCTGGTTCCGTAGTTACCAGCTTAAACTTTGTGCACATGCAGTCGCAGGAACATTCTATAGCTCTGTCGCAACTCCCTGGCTCCCCAATGGAGAGTAAGCCTTACTCCCACTCTTACTTGGGAGGCCAGCCATGGATCATTAGGATCACCCAGGGAAGCTTGCTCAATCGGTATTTCCAATCTAATGGTAGGTGCTGATTGCTTGCCATTCTTCACGAGCTTAGGGTCCGATAAGTTAGCTGCATCTTTATTGACCGACCCTTTGCCATTCCGGCAATGGGTGCACATTAGTGGCCACTAAAGTGGTCCAAGAAGGAGAGAAAAATTACAAGCTATTCCTACCTATATTAGAATCATATGATATTGACATTTGACCTAGTGGGTGAAATGTAGAGTCCATATAACATAGGACTAGAATTATATTGTAACACTGGCTTCCCCATTGTATAGATAGGAAGAAAATTATGCTCAAAGGATTTACGAGAAGCTGAAAAGATGAGATTTATGTGGTTTAACTCACTCCTAACTAATGGAACTTATGATTGATCTCATGAAAATGGATTAAAAACGAAGTTTCTATGGACACAAGAACCATAGTTACATAGTGTCACAAAGGGGGAGGTTGATACCTATGATTCTGTGAAGCAGACTACAATAAAGGTTCCCATGTCCATGTTAGGGACCATATCGTATATATCCCACATCAACATCAAGATAATATAGCAGACATGATTGACCACATATACTATATACCACATACATACTATTCCTTCTAATGCACAACCTTTTTTTTTTTTGACAATTAAGGAATCCATCTGTGGCCTGCCTTTTGGACCAACCACACCCTTCTAAAACTCGGTGGAAAATGGGTCCGCCCCTCTACCCTTCTCCACTTTTTCTTTTTTGACCAAAAAAGAAGTTAAATACCAGGCTTCACTTTGCATGGTCTAGGGCTAGAAATTATGACCTCAGTCACAAATCCTCCGCCTTTTGCCACTCGAGCTAGGCCCTGGGGGCCCTTTTAATGCACAATCATGGAAATTCATATGTCAGTCATGTGCTTAAAAAGTTAAAATATAGTTATTATTCGTATTATGCTATTGGTGTTTCCTTTGATAAGAATCTCATATGGCTATTGTTATTAGTACGATGCCTATTGGCTATCTTCTGTGCAAAGAAAACTTTCCAAATTCTTCCTTACTCTTTCAGCACGCACATTATTCTTTCTTTATCCTTTTTCCCTACTTGTTAATTTCCCTTTTTCTCCAATGCTTGGGTAGCATATGCACCATCATATATTATACAATAGATCCCAAGAAACAAGCAAATAAAACCTGTGAGCCTCATATAACTTGTCATCAGTTCCTTCATTAATGTAGTTCATGGCAAGTAATCGATTCTGCAGGACACAAAAATAAAGATACATGAGACGAGGTATAGCAAATCCAAAAACTTCTAAACGAAGACCCTAAAATTCACATCTCATTTTCTTCAAGAAATTCCCTCTCATATGCATAATGAGTCGAGAGATTATCAAGACATTGTCTCACTTTCAAATATATTGCATTCCAACTTCTCATTTTTGTCTTAAAAGACTTGAAATATGACAGCTTATCCTATCTGACAATTATTTATAATTTTTTACTTTGAGAAAAAGAAATAGGATAAGTAGCCAATGCTAAATATCCATCAAAAGCAGCATCTAACAATAGAATTCATCTACCATTACAATTTAAGACAAGTAGTGATATAAAAAGGTCTGGCAGAAAAAGTCAAGAGTCTGGATACTTCCAGAATCACAAGAGAAGCAATACCTGGCCTGCATTTCGGGAATCAGGATCTATCTTGAGGCACTGCTCATATGCTTCAATGGCCAGAGATATATTGCCTGCATCCCTGTAAAGAACTCCTGCACAATTCCCAACAAATAGTTAATTATCCCATTAACCTAAGGAGTAATACTTCTTCAAGGAATTTAAATATGCATCTTCAAGGTTAATCACTTCCCATAAATAAATGAATTACTTCAACAAATGTAACAAAGTAAATGCCCTAAAAGATGGCCCTAACATTTTGGAAGAACTTATCAATAAAATTGCATCGCTTAGCAACAAATTTGTGGATGATAACATCAGAAAAGTGGAACAGAAAACTCCATAAAATACAGGGACAACAACCTCAAAACAAACATTTTCTCAAGCCGCAGGAGGAGAAAGCTTTTATTTTTTTGAGAAGTAAAAAAAGAAGAAAAAAAAAGGTAGCACCATTATAAATCTCTGAAATAATGTTCTAGAAAAGTAGCACCATAACAACCTAAAGCACAAACGAGATAGATAATTTTCTTCTTTTTCTCTTTTCTTTCCCCGAGAGGGGTTATGCAGAGCAAATAGTGTATAGAAACTGGGATCAGGAAGGGATAGACACGAGATGCATATAGAAACAAGAACAGACCTTAAGTTTACACACATAAAAGAGAGGTGGAAATAAAGACCTAGATTATTATATGCCTCTGCATATGTTGGGTTTGCAATGATAGCTTTCTCAATCATGCTAGCAGCAGCGTCCATTTTACCCTGCAAGCAATCAAAATGATGCAACTCATGACAGGACATAATAATGCTACACAGACACTAGTAGCTAGCAATCAATGTTCACCTGAACAGTGTAAACTACTCCGAGATTGTTTAACGACTGAGAAAAGTTTGGTTTGATTGACAAAGCCATCTGAAAAACATGCAATCGCAACTTGAATAAAATATAAATCTCCTCAGCCAATCCAAATTTTCTTAAAAAAAAAAAAAAAAAATTGCCTGATAGCATTCCACTGCTTTATCAAGGTTGTCCCTATCCTTGTATATCACTCCCAAATTGTTGCATGCTTCAGCACAGTGAGGATTAAAGTGGAAAGCAAGTTCATAAAACACAATAGCCTGCATGTGAAAATAAATCATCAACACCTTCACAATGGAATCAACAAGAATAAGTTTCTCGCCCAGGAGAAGAAATGACTAACAAGAGTGGAACAAGGGGAAAAAGAGAGTAGATATTGGGAAGGTACTGAAAACTAAACACTTGAGGCACAATACATGTATATACTCTCTCTCTCCCATTTTAATGGCCTTGTTTGACTGGGCATAGAGTTTAAGAGGCTTTTGATCCTAATGATCTCAAATAAGCCATAGACATTTGTGGTTATAAATCATCTCATGAAGGGGAAATGAACATTTTAAAGTTAAATGATTTCTAAATATAAAAAGTGGTCATTCTTTTTGGGACAGACTAAAAGAGAAGTCTGCCACATGAATTGGGACAGATGTAGTAGTAAAGTATGAACCTCAGCCATTTGGGCTGCAGAAATAAGCACAATCCCTGAAAAAAAGTGGCACTTCAACTGGATAGCCCACAAAACTAACCAACAACATCACAGCTGATAACTCAACAATCCTATTACAGCATTATGATACAGCCCTTATGTCAACAGCAAGAGCACATATTATTCTATGTTGTCATCTTAGAAATAAGTGGAGGGCCTTGAGCACAAAATTACCATGTCAAATTTCAGCATTTCACCATAGGCAACACCCAGATTATACATTGCATCAGCATAGTGCCAGTTATAGCAAAGAGCTTTCTTGTAATATGCCACACCTTGATTGATGTCTCCTTCCAATTTAACCTGAACAGAAAAACCAAGAATTCATAAGCATGAAGAGATTTTGGAAGTTCTAGAAGAAGTGATAAGAAACCAGAAAAGCTCTAACTAGCTTTATTATAATGAAGAATTTGAATGCCATTTAATGAAGTTAGGACTGTTCAGACACTAATTTACCTTTGTGCCTAAATCAGTCAGAGCAATTGCCATGTTATTCTTTGCAATCTCAAAATTTGGGGACACAGCTAAACACCTGAATGAGCATAATGAGAAATAACAGTAATCAGATGAAGACTGCCAAATCATATATAGCCACCTCATACAAAAGACAAACTTCAATCAAATAAACTGAATTTAACATTGTAGCAACCTCTCATAACAAGCAATTGCAGACTCCAAATCACCGCGATTTTTGTATATAACACCCATATTGCAATAAGCTTCAGCATATATTGGCCGCTCCAGTGCAGCCTTCTCGTAGCAATTAAGGGCCATGTCATATTGCATCAGTTCTGAATATACAACGCCAAGGTTATAATAAGCAGGCTGCAAATACAACACAAATGTTAAAAGTTTGGGCTTCTGAGATAAAGCATAATTAAAGTCAAAAAGGTCACTGGAAAGTATTAATAATCACCGCATAGTGTGAATCAATTTTGATAGCTTCATAGTATTTTTGAATTCCCTCCTGAGTGTTGCCAGCTAGCTTAAGGCTGGTTCCAATATCAGTCAATACAATCGCTAGGCATTCTGCTGCTGGTTTATATGAGGGGTCAGCTTTAAGTGCTTTTTCATAGGACTGCATTGATTTAATTTCAACATAAGATTTACTGAAAATTATAAATGAAGCAAAAGAGAGCTCCGATAGTGATAAGCTTCTGATTCAAATTCAATATAAAAAATAAGTGAATGAAAAATGAAGAAGAAACAGCTTCGAACAGTGATTACTTCATCACGGAAAACTAAAAGGAAAAAGCACTGATCAGTTGTTGGATTTGCTAGTTCACTTGTCTTATATTGACACTGAAAAGGGATTCATTAGTTCTGTTGTTAATGCTTTTTTCCTTTCCTTGTAACTACGCATCTAGTTGATGCTCTTTTATGAATGGAAAAAAAAAATGAGATTTCATCAAACTTGCAGTTTGTTTAAGTCAAGCCTATCAAAACAAGGAATCATGAGTTATTAACACCACAAGCTCCACTATATCCATAATATATCCAATGTGATCATCGTATTGTTGAATACCACCAAATGCGATCAGATGACTATTGTGAAAGACCAGTAAAATAACTTCATGCACATACCTCAGCAGCCTCGACCAGACGACCTTCATCTTTATACAGAATTCCACAATGGGTGAGGGCACACGCATTTTGTGGGTCCACTTTGATAGCTTCAGAAAAACTTTCAAAAGCAAGCCGACCCATGTTTTGCATCTGCAGGCAAATACCTTTGCCAATCAGAGACTCAATACTCCCACTATCCTTCTCCAACACACTCTCATAGATAGCAAGTGCATCAACAAACTTGTTCCTAGAGCGAAGAATATTTGCATAAGTGATGGCATCCTTCTCTTCAAAAATCTTCTTTACATGACTTATTCTACCAGGAGAACCTTTGGAACCAGAAGAAGATTGCCCTCCCTTCAGGAAACCATTGTTACCAAGTGAGTCATTTTCTTTTCCATTCTCAACATCTTTTTCCATCCATGCCATCTACCTAAACTTGCAGAATCGTCTGAACCTGTCAAATAAAATGAACTTCATTTAATAAACAACCAAGGAAAAAAGTAACAAAAAAGGGTTGTGTTAAGCTGTAACAATCCCCAAGTGATATTTAACATCTAGTTCACATCGACTCCTTCACAACATCTGGCCATAAATAAAAAATTACAATAGTATAATTGATGTTAGACTTAGGTCATGTCTTCGATCAAAGCGTGGGGCGAGGGGAAGGAGTGGCAAGTGGGTTAACGGTTCTCCTAGGCTGAGAGTAGAGTCTTGGAACATAGGGTCATTGACGAGAAAGTTCATAGAGCTTGTGAAGATCTTAAGAAGAAGAAGAAGAAGAAGAAGACTAAGATAGTTTGTGGACACGAGACCAGATGGGAGGTACCAAGGCAAGATATGTAGATGGGTTTAAGTTGTGGTGCTCAGGGTACTCGAGGGATAGGAAAAGTGTAGGCATTCTAGAAAACAACCTAAGAGAGTGAGGGGTAGAGGTTAGGAGGATCAATGACAAGTTTGTGACGATTAAGTTGATCGTTAGAGGGCTTACTTTGAACATTATTAGTGGTAGCTTAGACAAGGAGGTCACAAGAAGCACTTTTAGGAGGATTTGAACTAGGCGACGGGTATACCACACGCCAAGAAGATATTCATTAGTGGAGATTTCATTGACCACACCAAGCACTTCTAGTGAATTTGACGATATGCATGGAGGGCTTTTGGTTTTAGGAATAGAAACGAAGGTGGAGTCTTGTTCCTGATGTTTCTAAATCTTTTGAGCTAGTAATAGCTAACTCGCGGGAAACCCCTTGCCGAGGGCCTGTGTACTCCCGGGATTAGTCGGGGCTCTAAGAGACTCGAACACTCGGTGCAAATCAAAAAAAAAATAGCTAACTCTTGTTTCCCAGATGAAGAGGGCCACTTGGTGCCCTTTTATAGCACAATGGCCAAAGCAACTCATCTTTCAAGGAGAATAGTGGAGAAATACGGGGAAAGAGAGGGGGATTTGCATATGGTTTTCATTGACTTTGACAAGGACTACGACAAAGTCCCTAGGGCAGTCCTCTAGAGTTGCCAAGAGGCTAGAAGGGTACCAATCACTTACATTTGAGCGATGAAAGACTAAGTCTGATAGAGCCAAAACTCAAGTTAGAATAATGAGGGGAGACTCGAAGCAAATCCTACTTGGGATCGGTTTGCACTAGGGATCATCAGTCCATTATAATGGATGAATTAACACAAAACATTCAAAACGAAGTGTCATGGTGTATGTTGTTTGTTGATGGCATAGAACTAACAAACGAGACACAAGACAGAGTTTGAAGTATCTTGATCCTCAAGAGAGAGTTTTAAGTATCTTGGATCTTTAATCCAAGGAAGTGGAAAGATCAACAATAATATCACACATTGTATTGGTGCGGTGTGGATGAAGTGAACGCTGGCATCTAAAGTCTTGTATAATAAAAAAGCACTACCTAAACTTAAAAGTAAGTTTTAGAGAGTTGTGGGTAAACCGATGTTGATGGAGCGGAGTGTTAAGAAATCTAACATTCAAAAGAAGCGAGTTGCAGAAATGAGGATGCTAAGATGGTTGTATGGGCATACTAGGACCAGCAAGATTAAGAATGAGGATAGCCAGGAAAAGATGGGAGTAGCCTCCGTGGTGGGCAAGCTAAGAAAATTGACGCCTAAATGATTTGAATATGTAAAGAAGAGATGCAAAGATGTCTAGTGAGGGAGCGCAAAAGGTTGGACATAATGGATACGACGAGAGGTAGAGCTAATGTGGAGAGAGGTGATTAAATACGATATGCCACAACTTCAGCTTACCAAGGACATAACTTTAAATAAGAAGGTATGGAGGCTGCGTACTGAGGTAGAAGAATAGTAGGTAGTGAAGCGTTATCTTGCTATTCGACGGGTTTAGGCTTGGTGGTGTTTGCCATAGTATTAGTCACATTGTTGTAGTTTCTTGCTTTAATAACTATGATCATTTGTTGTTTATTGTCTTTTGGTTTTCATACTATTTTGTTATTGGTACTGCTCCTTATTTGTATGATGCGCAACGTTTTCATTAATAGTTCTTCTGTTGTCATCACAACCATTTTTTCATAAACACACTGATTTGTTGCACTTGAGCCGAGGCTCCTTCGAAAAGAATCTTTCTACCTTTGTGAGGTAAAGGTAAAGATTGTGGACACTCTACCCTCCCCAATCTCTACTTGTGAGATTTCACTTTCCCTATTAAAGGGTGTTTGAATTGGCTTTTCTCAAGTGGCTTATAAGTTAAAAAACCAAAAGTCATAAGTTGGGATCCCCCTACTTTGGCTTTTGGCTTTTTTTGGGCACTTTTTCAGCAATGCTTCACTTTCTATGTCATCCAAAGTTTCTAATAAGTCAATCTAACATCCACTTAGTTGCTATGTTGTCTTCACTACCATTTTATGTCAACATACCAACTAAAATCCACTTAGTTGCTATGTTGTCTTCACTACCATTTCTTTGCATAGACACTTTAATTTATTGCACTTGAGCCAAGAGCCTTTTGGAAACAACCTTTGCACCTCCATGAGGTGGTAAGGTCTGCATGCACTCTATATCATCCCAAAACCCCACCAGTGAGATTTCACTGGTATGTTGGTGTTGAGAACGATTAGGTGTTCATTGTGATTATTGAATTAAGCATCAATACAATACACCCTTGTAATATTCTAAACGAACATCTACCAGTCATGAAGAGACTGAAATGAATAAAACTTGATCTCTTAACTACTCCCTCCTTTTCAATTTATTTGTTTGATTTTAACTTGGTACAAAATTCAAGAACAACAACAACAACAAGATACCCCATGGAATTTTAACTTGGAACAAAATTCAAGAACAACAACAACAACAAGATACCCCATGGAATCCCACAAGTGGGGTCTGAGGAGGGTAGAATGTACGCAGACCTTACCACTACCTCATAAAAGTAAAGAGGCTATTTCCTGGGAACCCTCGTCTCAAAAACCAATAAGCAGAATAAACTAGATATAACAAAAAGTAATGTAAAGGGAATAGAAAAAAGCGACTAATAACACTAAGCACATGACAATACGTAATTATGATACAATTAATATATAAACAACAAATAATGACAACACATGATATAAAACACTACTACCCCTCTACCCTACTATACCCCATGACTAGATAACCACCTAATCCTACCAACCGATTAGCTTACTACTCTAATTCGCGACCTCCACTTCTTTCTATCTAAGGTTATGTCCTCAGTGAGATCAAGTTCCGACATATCATGTCTCATCACCTCCCCCCAGTACTTCTTTGATCTACTTCTACCCCTCCGTGTAGCTCCCAAAACCAACCTCTCGCACCTCCTAACTAGAGCATCGGTACTCCTTCTTTGCACATGTCCAAACCATCGCAGTCTCGCTTCCCTCATCTTATCGGCCACCGGGGCCACCTCTAGCTTCTCCCGAATGGTCTCATTCCTAACCTTGTCACTCCTGGTGTGACCACACAT
>JAPFFP010000113.1:3879362-3897607 GCA_026153255.1 Solanum medicagineum | reverse complement strand
AGCCTCCATTTAGTCCATGCTGCCCCAATACGATGTGTGACATCATCGTCGATATCGCCACTACTCTGGATGATGGAACCCAGATACTTAAAGTTTTCCCTCTTGGGGATAGGTTGAGTGGAAAGCCTCACATCAAAGTTTGCTTCATCCCTCTCAACGCTGAATTTGCACTCCAAGTATTCAGTTTGATCCTGCTCAGTTTTGGAACAAAATTCAAGAAAGCAAAGAAAAATAATCCTGTTATCTTAAACTAGAATATACCAAAATGTACTTCAATTTTAGCTTTAAACATGTCACATGAAAAGTTAAAAATTAAAATGTTGTCAAAAAGGGTATAGGCATTCTTTTAAGTGAAACGGAGTGAGTTAAAAAAAGAATGTATAAAACAAATGCTTCATCCAACATTTCGATGAATACAAAGCCTTTCACTCAAGAAAGGCTAAAACCCTAAATCCAGTGAAGCCACTGGCTTCACGCCCAAAACCTCAAAATTACAAATCCCTGGAAGCACCAAAAGGCCCTAAATTCAGTTCACTCAAATAAGAATACATGTATATACACACACATCGGAAGACACAAATCGCACAGAAAAGAAACAAAAAGAAAAAATCGATCAAATGGAAAAACACAACCCAAAAACAGAGCGAACAAGCAAGTAGCAACAGAGAGAGTAAACCCTTGAAGAGATGAAGGAGATACATACCGAACGCGAAGGCGAAGGCGAAGGCGATGGCGCAGATTGTGAGAAGCAGCGTATTAAGAAGGACTAGCAGAAGAAACGGTGCTGCCCTTGAAGGACCAAAATACCCTGGCTCAACTCATAAATTAATTATCTTCATAAACTAATTATCTGTTTTAGTAGTTTGTTGGCAAGTGAATTTTTTAATAATAATTAATTATGCGCAAAGTTTCAAAATTTTACTAGGAATATTTTTAAAAAAATATATTTACTTCTTAAATATTTCAAGTTTAAATTAGTAAGTTATCAAACAATAATATTTCAACTTTGAATATTTTGTTACGTACTATAGGATTATTAGTTTAAATTTACATTTATAACTAAAAAGTAATATAAACTATTATACAAGTAAAAAGAAATGATAATCTAATTGACATTGTTAAAATAATTAAAACTTCACAACAAAAATATAAGACACTCGAAAGTTTTTTAAAAAAAAAATATTGTATTTATTGATCAAACTTTAACTTAATTTAACTAAAAAGATAAAATTGAATATAAATTGTAGTATAGTGTTTTTAATGGAATGTTGTCACACGAATAATCTCTTCACTTTAGAGTATGTACTTCTCGATTAAATGACTAAGAAACGAACAAACATTATTACTTTGAGCTATTTATTGGTCAATATCATTAGTAATTATATTATCATGTTTGTTTTTGTGAATTCTTTTTTATTATTCTAACAAAAAATATTACATATAACACAATGCAAACTATGACAATTGTCACTTGCGTGTCGATACCAATATAGTTCATGCCTTACTTTGTCATTTTGAGTATATTCTTTTAAGCTCATAAAATTCATTCAATCATATTGTTGCAAAGATAATACCTTCTTTTACTTCCTTAATAATCTTGTAAATGATAGAATGATCCTTTATTTGGAGCTAAAAGTGTTTTCATGTTTGAAGGATCAGCCTAAAGAATATAATATTCATCTGCCAACAAAAATATATAAAGAATTACTAAAGGCAAGTTTGAGAAAAATGAGATAGTTTTATGTAAATAAATAATATTTTATATTGGTGAGAGTAATAGTTATATTTGAAATAAATGATTTAAAGATAGGTAAGAGAGTAAGAGTAATCTTTCAACTATAAATAATTTGTATATAAAATAAATGATTGGTACATACAATTTTTCTTTTACAGAAATTGTATTTAAAACAAGAATCAAAATAAAAAAAATTCAAATTAAGCTTTTTAGAGAATTTGTGACTTCATTGCATGATCTTAAATCATGAGACAAAATCACATACTTAAATATTAATTTCATATTATAATTTCAAATCACGACATGAAATTGCATGTTTTAACAACTACTTAAAGTTTGTGTCCTTTAAAGTTTTTCTTTTCCAAACATTCAAGCACAAAACAACAAGACAACGAAATATGGGGGAAATCTCGTACATTAGTACTATTTAAAGGGACTTTATCGAAAATAGATGTAAATTTACAAAGCCCAAATATTGAGTGCTTTATTTCAATCGTTTCCGTTCAAGAATCAGATTTTGGATCAGCGATCAACAATTTTTTCTTCCTATTTTGCCCCTTCAAAATTAACCATAAATGGCGATGACCATTGAAGGTACAATTTTGTTGCTACTCTAGTTTCAGTTTTGAATTAGCAATAAACCCCTTCTAATTTATTTGCTTTTTCTTCTTTTTTCTTAGTTATATTATTTACTGCCTGTTTCTAGTTGTTGTATCAAAAGTTTGAGGTTTAAGGTAGTTGATTATCAGATTATGGTTGGTGATGTTCTTTGTTGGATGAATATAAATGTCCCAATTCTAGGTTCCTGAATTATTTCATAGTTTTACTACAGCTGAAATAGTTCTGATTAAACATTAAGCTCCTGTTTGGTTATAGATTGTGAATTTGAAACTTGAAACTTGAAAATTTGAGTTCCTGATGCATTTTATTTGGAAAAAAAAATGAAGTATTGTGAGTACAAGTACCAAAAATGCAAAAACTGGTCCGAGCAAGTATTTGGGAACTTGAAAATATTTGGATGATGAAAATCTGATCAAATTTCATGGCAAAATAGATATATGGAGATAAATTTTCAAAATTTGATCCGAATTTATGGCCGAACGGTACTTAGGCTTATGGTTCAAAAAGTTCACATCTTTCAATTCCTTTTTTTGTTTTTTGCTTTTAGCTGGCGATAGTATTCTTGCATTCATCCACGACCAGTTCTAGTTTTTGAGTTCTATATAATTTCATTACAGCTGAAGTACGTCGGATTAACATTCAGGCTCATGGTTCAAAAAGTTTTACGTTTGTCATATTTAATCTTTGCTTTTTTCTGGCAATGGAGTTCTTATCAATTCTTTAGTTCTGAGGTACAGTGGATCATATGATATGTCTTAATCATTTTCCTTTTCTCCCAAGCTTGATTCTTGAGTTAAAAAAAATCAAAGCTCGATTCTTGAGTTAAAAAGATCAAAGCTTGATTCTTGAATTAAAAAAATATCTGCTGGTCCTAGAATTTGAGCAAGTTGCATTATATTATCAAGAAGAACTGAACTTTAGAAAGTCCACATAGATCCATACATCATTTAAGCGGATGTAGAATGGACTAGAATTCTCATTCTGGCCATCTAATTGCGGATGGTAAGCAGACCTATGGTGCAATTCAACTTGCTAGTGTTGCTTTAGCAGATAAGTTATAGGCTGTGTGACAAAACACGTGGAGGGATTGGAGAACTTGCAAAACGTGTCAGATTTTTTGTAGGCAACACATCTTAGAAATATAGTACAAAGTATCTCTTCTGAGATTAGACTAAGAATTTCTGATAAAGCGATTGCAGTCTAATATTCCATCCTCTGGTGCATGGTGACTGCTTCTGCCATCTATAAGTACGACCATCTGTTGCTGTGGATCGTGGACTATGGCTACCACTTATTCTGACGTCTAATGAAACCATGATACTCATTTGTAATTAATAGCAATCCAACTTGTTAATCAATGAAACTCTGATAATTTTCAAACTGACTAGTCTACTGAATTTACTGTCCCTGAAGCTACTATGTAAGACTGGGTCTATCTGGCTAAAGTGGGATTAATAGGGGCATTGCTTCATTTTCTTGATGTATTTCTTTGGATTTTGTATCTACATGTGATGATATCATCAAAACAATTAACTTTTGGTGTCATATTTCTAATTATATGTAGCTCGTTAACTTTTATATTGTCGGATCTCATTATGTTCGTACAATTACTAACTCGATTTTTTTCTGGTTCTCTGCGTCATCTTTATGGTTGAATTGCTGGTTTTCACTTCTTGGATAAAGTGTAAGTGATTCAACTAATATTTGCCTTTGGTCTGTAATTATGGTAGACTGTTTTCTGATATAAAGTTTGATCCAGGCTTGCGGGGCTTGCTTTCATGTTCTCTTCCAGCATCTTGTTACAGATCCTGGTAAGCTTATAAATGTTTTCCTGCATGAAGAGTGTGTACCCTTGTATTTCTAATGTTTGTGAAAGTACCAAAGTATGTAGTGTATTTTGTGTGGTAACAAGGTCAATTAAGGCTCTCTACTTTCTCATTACCCCTTGTATACAATTTCTCCCCTCCACTCATTATCATATTATGTATGTGTTGTGTGTAAACAAGAGGATCATTCTGTTTGCTTTTTGTGCATCTAATCTATCTTTTTAAGAAACCAGTGTGTGTTTGGTCTTATCCAAAAAGTTGATTTTAATACTTTTGCTTCAATATTGTTTCTTGTAGGCGTGTGCTCTATACAATAACTGGTGGCCAATGTTATCAGGTTTGTGAAAGAAATGCGATCTACATATTGGCTCATTTCTATCTTCTTAAGCAGAGAAAGCTCTATTTGTTGACTAACTAAGAAGATTACTTGGTTTTGACAGCTCTTATGTATGTTGTGGTTCCCATGCCATGCATATTCTTTGGTGGTGGATCGACACAGTTCCTAATAAGTCGAGATGGAGGGGGGTAAGATACTTTTACAATGTGCAGAAGTTTGCTGAATTTCCTTCTCTCATGAATTTTCTTACATACTGTTGTCTGTAATGCTTTCTTTACTTGTGAAAAATTGAGAATAAACTGGCTTTGAGTTTGCTCCCTTTCAAGGTCTCAAGATCGAAACCACTGGGTGCAAACAATTTTTGAGGGCCATCAGACTGGGTAAAACCTGAATTAACCGTGGTGCACTTGCGGGAAACTCCTTGTCGAGGGCCTGTGCACCCCCGGGATTAGTCGGGGCTCTAAGAGACTTGGACACACGGTGCAAATAAAAAAAAAAAAAGAATAAACTGGTTTTTGTGATGGCAAATAAAGCGGTGAGGAGTGGGAGTTAAATGGAAGGGGTTTCTATGTTTTGTTAGCCCGTATCTTCCATCCATCTCTTAATTACATCTCCTAGATCATATTCGCTTTAAACTCTGAGAGATTTATATGACTTCCTATCTGATTCTCGTACATGCTTTTTGCATGGAATAATCATCTTTTTCTTGAAGGATATTTGTGAATCATGCAAATTAGATGAATATTGTTGTACTAGACGTGCTATATTGAGTTACTTGGGTGCATAACCATTAATTACTGCAGAAGACTGCTTACATTATATATAGGATTTGATGATTGCTAATTTGGCCAGTCAAGTTGTCATTTAGAGATTGTCTATCTGCCAAAATCGTCATGTTAGCATTACTGCATTAATAAAATTAGTTTTCATATGATAATCATTGTATATTTGGGGAAACTGGTTACTACAGAATATGGATAATGAGCACATGTGAAGTATTTGGTCCGATAAAAGATGACCTTGCTACACCCACTAACATGGATGTGAAAATCGTAGTTCATCCATTGCTTGTTTTGTGATTTAAAAACTACATAATACAAACTCCTTATATAGTGGGATACTGTCATTCAGTTTGGATTTGGGTGCTCTGAGTAGAAGTCATATATTTGTATACCAGAAGTCGAGGTTAGACTTATAAGAATTCAGGAATGTACTTATGTTTAAAAGAGTTGCCTTAAGTATTTCTTTTATTCATGATGCTCTAATAACCTGTTTGGCCAGCTTCTAATAAGTCCAAAGTACTTTTTTTTTTTTTGTTAAGCCATGAGCATTACCAAGGATTGTGGGTCCTTGATGTAGGGAATTAGGCTTGACCTCTACCATGTCTATTTATGTGCAAAAGTTACGTAATTAGACGGGGACATGGACCACGACCTAATGTGGAAATTACATCAAGTTCCAAAACATATACAATTCCCTTTCATTCAAAACTGAGGGCAACCTTAAGTCACCAAAAAAATTACATTTTTCACTTCTCCTCGTCATAGAAGGAAATTGCCATTTGTTAGTAGACTTAAACCTTTAACCTCTCTAGAAAGATGTCGTGGAGAGGTATAAAAGCTTTCAATTCCACAAATGAAGCTATTTAGTAAAAAGAATCTGCCACCTGCCTCTAGATTAAGCCAAAAGTACTTATTTAAGAGATTTGGTATCTGACCAAGACATGAGGAAAATAATAAATGCTTTTGAGTTTTAGCCGGAACTGTTGCTGGAAAATGTGATGTTTTCCCCAAAGGACTTTTGGAATCTTGGCCAAATACAAATTGCGGCTCTAATATTAGCAAAAGCGCTCCGAACAGGAGCAATGTTCATTGAATGGCAGATTTTGGAAGCTCAGTCAACCAGGCTGTACTAGTCTTGAGTATCCATGATTTGATCTTTTACTTTATGAAAATCTCCTCCTTTCTTGTTTCTTCCTATGTTTTGTTGTGTGCTTCTCACCAAATCCTTCTCATTTTCAGCCTTTTTGTTTTTTCATCTTTGCAGCTGGATGGATGCTGCTAAATTCTTAACAGGGGCATCAGCTGTGGGAAGCATAGCCATCCCCATTATTCTCAGACATGCAGATCTTATCCAGACAGGAGCAATGTTCATCGAATTCATGTCATTCTTCATATTTGTCTGCACAGTCTTGTGTTTCCATCGCGCCAATCTTGATGACGAGTGGTAATATCAAAATCGAGGTGTTGCCCTTTGCGTTCGTCGGCTGTAATTATGTTGCCTGGTTCTGACAAACAAGAAAAAAATGCCAACAAAAGGTAGCTGAAAAGGAAGGAACCAATGCTAGAAATGAACTAGAAATTTTATGTATCAATGTGTATAGCTTTGTCAAATGTCAGATTTCTTGATGTTTGAACCTTTTGTTGGTGGAACCAAATATCATCTTTTTATGTTACTATTTGCACAGATAGTTGCTAACAGATCATAAATACTCAATTCTGTGGATGTTTCTTTTTGAACTTGTGCTTATTTGAATTATATTTGGTGTATTTTCAAAAGCCTATTTTAGTTGAATTATATCTTTTTATTTGTTATTGTTGCATAGTAATCTATCATGGATTTTAGTTGAATCATGGACTGTTCAAATTTTCTAAGAAGCCAAACATGGTTGAAATTCAAGAAAGAAAACTTTAAATGGAGTAACTCAAGATTACTAAAACTCCCTTTATATGTTGTTTGATGTGCAAAAGCAGATCCCCTTCTCCGTCAAAAGAAATGAGATTATTGTAAATACAAAACATACTAACTAATCAAATTTGGCTGACGTAGAGGAATCAAGAAAGCTGCATAAGTGAATATATTCTATAGAAAAAGTAAGTTGATTTAACTAATCTTGCTTGTGTAATAGAAAGGGTTGATGCTATTGGCATAACAATCGGCGTTATACAAAGGGTTGATGCTATTGGCATAACAATTGGCACATCGTAGGTTAGCCCAATTCAATTCTCTAGTACTAGGATTGACTCCTCGCAATTCTCTTTTTTACACCAATGGTAGATATGAATTGAACTATCTTACAAGGATATGTACGCTTCGAGCATATTTTAAGTCTCATTTTAAAATTACGGAAATACTGAATAAGAGTTGAAATTAGCCAAAGAAATGAGATGTAGAGTCTTTTTGGCATGGAATAAAACGTTCTAATTTAAAAAAAAAAAATCATATTTGGTTAGTCAAATGTTTTGAAAAATTATTTAAACAATAAAGAAAAGAGGAATTTTCGTAAAACAACCACCTAGTGAGATATAATGGGCTAAAATACCTATAGTTTCAAAAATTACATTTTATAGCTAGAGCCATTAAACTCAGTTTTGTGTAAAACATGTATGTAACTAGTCCTTATACAAAAACACTGAGCTATCATTAAATGGAGATTAGCTACGGATTAGTTGTAATATAAGGAAATGGTTCCTTAAATAAAGGAAGCTCAATGTAATCAGTTTTCCTTACCTAATATGAATCTCTATACCAAAAAAAAAACATCAAAGTTGTCGGGTATCCGCTAGATCGACAAGAATAGGGCAAATATTCTCAGCGGCGTTATATGAAAATTGGGTGAGGAAAAAAATTGATTTTTGTTTTGATACGTTTGTTCAGGTGACTTGACCATATTATACGAATTGTTAATCCTGTTCAATTATGTATTTATCTATATATTTTTTTGGATTCTTTGTAGTTCATCTTCTTGATTATCTATTTCTCAAAAAGAAATTCTTTTCTTGAGTATATCTTTTTAACTGGACACTAGGAATACGAACAGTTGGTGTTTTTGCTGATTGATTGTGTATATAAAAAGTATAATTTTGTTTGTATAAACAATAACGATATTTATCTTTTTGCATGGTTGACTTGTTCGCATATAAGCATAGATGTATATAGATTATAGTTGTCCGCGTATACCTCCAAACTTGTGATATTGTTTTATTTAATTTTATTAGTTTTTGCAAAAAAAAAAAAATAATAAAAAATAAAAATTCAAGTATAATTGTAATCATAAATAAAACTGCAGATTGTTGTATTTTATTTCATATAATTTTTAAAATTTTATATACAATATTTTTTTGTTGTATGTGTATAAAAGGTATCATACCTGAGATTTCAAAATATACAAGTCTGTTTGCTGCAAAAAGGGAGGGAAGTACTTGTATATGTTCTTTGTGATTATGACAAATGCAATATGTGTTTGTATAAAAATAAATAAATTATGTTTCTAATTTATACAATCTTATTATATATGCAGACAATGGCTTCTATGGTGGTTATGGTTATGCATTCTGGACGGTGGGATGATGATAATTGTTACGTCGGCTATACTCGGAAGGTATCATCATTAAGGAATATTCAACATATATGGGCTTGCATCAGTAGAACTACCTTGCACTTCAAACAACATGAAACACCTAAAAAGCTAGGCTTGAAAGTTGCATTTGTTCATGTCTAATAGGTTTGAAAAACAGGTAGTCTCGCGAAATCTCCTCAGCTGACTTTCGGATAGTGTCTTTTTCAAGTCATCCATTGCATTAATATTTGTATAACACTTTATGTGTTGGGTGACAATGGGTATCCCTTCTAGGATGTATTTAACTCCTTGTATATAAGATTAATCAAAAATTGGTTAAATAAATCATGTTGTGTAAAGCTACACAACAATTTTTAAGGTATCTGCATGAAAAAAACTAATGAAGATATGTATAATATAGGCACACATAACAAATATGAGCAGCATCCCCCTTACAGCTCAAAAAAAATTATTTCACAAGAAAAATATAGCCATGGCATCATTTGCCCCATCAGGAATACATGTGTGTGTAAGTATAACATGTGTGTATAAGTATAAATATATTTAAAAAATAGTTTGTTATGTGTATATGTGTAAGTTTAAATAGTAAAGGCATATATATAAGACACAGAGCATGCCCGCATCCCCCTTTCTTGATCCATCAACAATATCCATAGCCTGATAAATATATAATTGTATTCACATGAAAATTTATACAAACTGTGACAAGCAAAGAATTATATAAGATACAACAAGCCAAACATTCAAACTTACACAAAAATCAAAGCACTCAAAAATTATACAAAAACACTCAAACTTGTACAAGCTGTGACAAGCCAAAACACTTAAACTTATGCAAAACTCAAAAGACTCAAAACTTGTACAAAAACACTCAAAACTTATACAAGCTTTGACAAGACAAAAGCACTTACACTTATACAAAAACTCAAAACAGTCAAAAGTCATACAGGTTGTGACAAGCCAAAAATACTCAAAACTTATACAAACACCACTTTGTACACTATAACCGTTGTATAATAAGTATAACTTTAGATTAATATGGTATTATTGTATATATACTGAGCATAACTACACATTTTTTACTCTGGGTGTTGTGTGTGTTTGATTGTATATGCATAATTGATGTTATACATTGTTTATAAGTGATGGGTAAATGTGTTGTTTATACAATTATGGTATATATACCCATCATATACAACTATAGTTATATGTGTATAAATTGTTACAGATCAAAACACTCAGAAATTTGTATAAAAAATGCTATTTATGATTTTTTGGGGTAATGTGAATGGCTACACTGTGACTAGTTGTATAATAACTAAAAATTATACATAAACATTAAATTATAATACAGAACGGGTATGAGATACATTCTCGAAAAAAATAAAATATATACCTCGTATCCTTCAATTTCGTTTTCAATTGGTTTGTCGGGATCATACCCATCTTTCTTTTTTGATTCGTCGCTGTTAGATGCAATTTTTTCTGCTTTCTTCTTTTTTCTGGAGCTTGTACGTTGTGAAATTGAGTCATTTCGATCCTTTGATGTCACTTCTTCACTAGCCATAACTTTTGCAAGGGACCTGCAATGGCCTCAACTTGTTGAGTCATACCCAATGAAAAAGATGATAAATCATCCATAATGTTAACATGCAAGTTTATATCTCTGGTTACCCGTTTAGTTGATGATTCTTCAACCATTGTGTTTGTGCATCTACTAACAAAAATGGCTATAAAAACAGCGGAAAAGTGTTGTATAAGGAAGATAGAACCAAAAATTTTAAACAAAAATTAAAAGCAGCCAAAAAACAAAATCTGAAATTGATTATACAATATTTGAAAAAAAATAAAATTGTACCTGGTAATAAGAGGAGTAATTGCAGGAGAGAATTAAGGGTTTGATTTGAAAAGAAGGATCAAAGCTTTTGTATAGAAGGGGAGAAAATATAAGAGAGGGAGACAAAAGATATTATACAAAAAGGTGTCTGGATCCCACAAGATCTTATAGCCAACTTTATTAAACGTTAATCTTTTTATGTAATATTTTAAAAACTGTAACTAATATTTGTGGTTTATAAGAGAATGTTTGCTTAATTATGTAAATTTTCCTAAAGAAAATCGTTTCTCTTCTTAAAATAGGGAAAAAGAAGTCATGTAATTGACATTTGAAGTTACCAAATATTAGAAAATAAGAAACTCACTTATTTTTCAAAAAAAAAAAATAATATTTTTACTCATCCCAAACACTCCCTTGAGAGACTAGAAGTAAAAGTAACTCAATCCATAAAAAAAAAAAGTTCAACCATATGAATCTTCAATAAAACTATCACTGAATATTTCAAAGGCTCTATAAATTACGATTATAATTTGTCCAATTTAAATGAGATTTAGAAAGAATAGAATATATGAAAATATTTTACTTTTACTTTTATGGATTAAAAGATTATTTTGATAATTTTTCGACTCATCGCTAATTTTTCCATTTAGCAATAAATTATGGGTAGATTTTCAAAAGAGTTTTTAAGGTTTCCAATATTTCTTTTCTCATCCTTTGGTTGACTTGCACAAAGTTTTCTAGTCATTTGCACAAAAATTTCTAGTCAATATATCAGTTTTGTCTGTATATAAGAAGAAGTCCCAAAAATCTTTGGAAGAATGTATAAAGATTATTATCCCTCGAAAAAGAAAATTTTTCCATTGAAAAAAAATATAAACATGTGTTCTTTATGGAGTATTAAAAGCTGGTATGTATCATCTAGTGATTTTTTTCGAGCATCATCGCAAAATATATGTGATTTCTTTTTATTTA
The DNA here is from genome assembly GCA_026153255.1 of Solanum medicagineum. Lineage (NCBI taxonomy): Eukaryota > Viridiplantae > Streptophyta > Magnoliopsida > Solanales > Solanaceae > Solanum > Solanum medicagineum. The sequence continues at coordinate 3,885,919 of JAPFFP010000113.1, read as the reverse complement.
TTCAAATATTGATACTAGTAAAGAAACCAAATGTCTTCCAGATATGTCAATTGACGCTATACTGTATAATTAGGGAAGAAAATTCTTCATATTTATATATAATACTATACATTATATTGACCTTTTTTTAGTCTCTTGGTATGTTTACTCTCTTATATTATAGTGAAAATTCTAACTTTATCGCTTTTTAATATATATAATGAAAGGTAACTACTAACTGGTAGGTCATAGTTAGTCGACGAACATACAAACTTGATTACTATGATTATAATAAAATTTTATTCATATATAGTGGTGTTACAAGTTTCAAAAAGTCTAAACATGACAATACATGGCTAAATATGATTGTGCAATTATATTTTGAATAATAGACCCATGTTCTTCCAATTTATTCCAATGTATATTGAAAATTTCAACAATTATAAATAGTAGTCAATTTATAAACCTTTATGATGATGTGTGAAAAATATTGTAAAGTGAACTATGAGAAAGTGAGGTTAGTGTATTGAAAAGGAAAAAAAAATATTGAAAGGAAGATTTTTTTGTGTGTGTAGCTTCGACACAATAATTTACTCTTTGTTTGAGTAATCGTATGACATTATATCAAGCTATTATATTCTGAAAAAATAGGTTAAAGAGGATTACTATTGAATGGATAAAAATTTTGATGTACGTAGTTGATTAAATTTTTTTAAAAAGAATATTGAAATGTTTACGTTTATTTTATTTTTAAAATATAATTGTATTTTTATCAACACACGATAACGACGAATATGGGAGAGGGAGGTATAATATAAACATGGTAAACATACACTATTGATTTGATTTACATTCATAAAAACATTACAAGTTACTTAAAACTTAAGACATTCAAAGTGTACCACAAGAGAGTATATATAACTTTAGAGTACATACTCCAATTATTTCCAATAAGTTATTATACATATAAAATCATGGGATTTATAAGTTCCATATTTCTAAATTAACCCTATATTGATAATTATGAATTAATTAATTTTTACATAAAATTCCAGTCAAAATCCCATAATGGGGTTTCAGACAAATCATTAAAATTTCCCATTGGCTGTAATTCTAATGATGCACTTTCTAATGAACTTGTTCCAATATTATTAATATTATTATTATTATTATTATTATTATCATTATTATTATTATTATTATTATTTAATGGTGCAGTCTGATCATGATCAATATTAATTAATGGTTGATTAGGGGGTAAAAATAATCCAGAACCAGCTGGCCTCCTATCAAATGCTCGAACACATTTTGATTTCTTGTAAACTCTACACAAGCTGAATTCACGTTGCAACTGCATAAATATTATTAAAAAAATTGAGTTATATATATGCATCGATAACATAAATCAAACATTAAATTCATAACTCAATTCATAAAAAGTTTAGATTATATATTGCATTGGTGCAAAAACGTGCTTATACAATCAGATTATTTAATAAGTAATTACAAGTGAATCTTTTTGATAAACATTAATCGATAACTCATATCACATGTTAGTATCGTGATTCTTTTTAATGTTTGTCATGGGTATAACTTAAATTCAAAATTTAAAGAGTTTAGATTAAACGATGAATAAATTATTATAATAGATTATTAACTGTTATATATATATATATATATACACACATCCAGTGAAATCCTACAAGTGGAGTTTGGAGAAAGTGAAATGTATGCAGACCTTACCACTACCTCACAGAGGCAGAGGAGCATATATATATGTTTATTTAAATATAAAAAATTAAAATTAAAAGACTTGTCAATTGGTGCGTTATATATCTGAAAGTTTTATCATTAACGGAGCACTATGGTGTCTCTCTCAAGGAAAAGACAATTTTTTTTAATCATGACTTTTTTTCAAAAATTTGCAAAACCTTTACACAACAAAAAAAGGCATTCATTTCATTATGATTTAAGTTATTTTGAAATTATAATATTTATATGAGCAAGAATAACCTAGAAAAACATGTACGTAGCCCTATATTTCATGTGAGGTGAACAAAAAGAATTTTATAAATTAATATAAATGTATTGTCTTTATCAATATATTCACAATAAAATAGTGGAAAGCAAAAGAAGATATTCATGAAGCAGCATATGCCGAACACTAGATGATACATACTTAAAAACAAACAAATATTACAAGTTGACAATATATTCAAACAATCAATAATTTTCCTAGGGTCCCAAATATTTCACTTGATGAGTATATAATTAAATAAGTTAAAATATTTTTTTAATAATTTAAAAAATTACGCACTTTAATTTGGTATTATCAGAGATTTAATTACTGTTAATAATTAATGCAAATCTCTAGATGATTTGCTGCAGTTTTTTTTTATCTAAATATTTAAACTGTTAGCGAAAACACTTTCTTTTCAAAAAAATTACTATAATTATGTCTCAACATAACTAATTTCACTTATTATGAACAATTATATAGTTATTATATATTTTTCGATACCATAATAGTATAAAAATTATTTTACAAGATTGATTACTAAGTTCTTTTTTAATTTTTTATTGACGTTTGGTACATGTACTATCAATGCTCCGACTAATTTAAATTTATATTGTATAATTAGGTCAGATTCTTCAAAGGGAAAGAACTTAAATATTTATGTAACGACTCAGTCCACTTTGGGTCTAAGCCCGCACAGCTTTAAAAGACATCACTAATAGGCAAAACTTGTTTATTTATATACCCAACATCTCTCCTGTATTTTGTCAATATGGAACTTCTCATACTATAAATGAGTTACACTTTAATTAAGAATAAATGGGTTTTATCCGTCCCACTCTAGTCCCTTATGATTGGTATATTAAAGTTAAAAGTCATGATAAAAACCTAGAAGCAACTTGAACTAGTTAGAAACCCTAATTTGAAAAATGAAACTAACCTTTAAATTAGTGGGATGATTATTGTTTATTGAAGGTTCTCTTTGAGTACTAGCTTTGTACTCATTCATCTTCCATTGTGTTTTCTTTCCATTTGGAGCTCTTCCTTTATAGAAAACCATTGTTCTTTTGCCTCCAATAATTCTATTATTGTTTGATGAATATACAAAACCAGGAGTACCAGTAGCTTTCCAATATCCTTGTGTTGTAAGTCTAGTAGGTCTTCCCCCCCTTGCTTCCCTATCTTGAATTGGAATGAAGAAAAACCATTGCTCACTGTCATTTTTAATCAGTTCACCTGCCATTGCTGCTTAATTTTCAACAATAAGTGTTAAAAAGAAAGAGGAGATGACAATTCTATCAACTTCGATAATATATTCAGTATAATCTCCTAAGTAGGGTTTAAGAAGAGTAGTATGTATCCAACCTTACTCGGTCGGCTATCCTTATCTTGCGGAGACTGTTTTTGATAGATCCTCGACTCAACTAAACGACAATAAGCAACAACATACCAAGTGAAATATTTCACTTTACCTATTGTGATAGAGAGATTGTTTTTGGAAAACCCTCAACTTTAATAAACCAGACCCAAGAAAATACTAGATAAAGCAACTATAGTGGAAAGGAATTGAAAACTCATAAATACAATAGAAGCAGCGAAATAAATGATGGGCAATAACAACACAATATATAAAGATACAACTAATCCTACTATATCACAACTAAAACATAACAAAATCAAGTCGGTAAAACAAATACAAAATAATTCTGTCAATTACTACAACAATAACATACCAGTTTAACTCCACAAATGAGTTCTGGACAGGGTGATACCCCTATCTTGTGGAGATAGGAAGATTGTTTTTGATAAATGTGACCCTCGGTTCAAATATAGCATAAGAAAATCAAGAATGTAAAGTAAATGCATAACAATTCTATGAACTAATGGTATAATAAAAGATTTTACATTATACGTATTGAAGAATTCAAATTTTTCATTAAGGAGATTCAAAATATATTTAAAAAAAAGTGAACTCGACCAAAATAATTTCAAATTATGAGAATACCTAAAATAAAAATAAATACAGTATATAATTACATGCAGTATTAATTAATAACTAAGACTAGTAATTGTTAAAAAGATAAAACTAAGTGAATGAATTATGCTTTCTTTCCCAACTTAAATTTTAAATGAAATGATTAGACACTTGAACAACAATCTAAAAATCCAATTTATAACATTCTACAAATAGGTCAAAAAACACTAATGTTGTAATCATTATTTAGGTTACAATGTTAAATCTTGTAAAAAGTTTTAACAATCATCCTATCATGTATATTGGTGCATATGTACTAATTAAACGCACAAATACAAATTATTTATGTCTTATGATTTGAATTATTAGATATTTTTTAGTTTGAATTTGAATCTTGATATTTATCGAAAGATCGAATTAAATCTACGAAGATAAATCTTAATTATAACTTTCATAAAATGAGGGTTAATTAACAAGTAATTGATCTTTTTGAATATAAACCATCATATGATAAAAATTGATCAAAAGGGTAAATCAAACTTGAATGATTTTTCATTTTCGAGAGAATTAAAGTAGCCTCAAAAGAATTACTTACAAAAATCTTATTCAAAGATATTGTGCGATTTCCAAGAATATTATATGAAATTTATGAATAAAAACATTTTGACTCACCAAAATTTATCCATTATAATTTCAAGGATTAAGACTTTTTTCCAATATGTGACAAAAAAAATTAATCATTCCTAATTTGTTCACCTCAATCGATTTTTTCTAAAACAAATTACACAAGAAAATTTAGCATATATTGTATGATGTTGATCTAGGTTTTCAAGAACATGAAATCATGCAATACACTAAAAATTAAAAATTTTAAAAATATACGAGTAAAATTTATGAAAACACAAACTACCTGGTAGTTCAGATGGATTGTAATGATAAACATTAACAACTGATATAACACGTTGAATATCATGCTCCCTTTTTCCATCAAGCTTATTTCTCAAATAAAATTCCACCAATTCTTCTTCTGTTGGATAAAATCTATATCCTGGTGGTAACATATTATTATCATACATATTCTCCATTTTCCAAATATAAAAAATAAAAATTTTGTTAACTCAATATATAATATTCTTGAAATTCTCACTCACTTATAAATTTTGTGCATGTCAAGGTTGGTTCTAGCTTAATATTTATAGAGTAAAAAATGTGGGAATATTTATTTTTTTTGGGGGGGGGGGGTGGGGTGGGGGAGGGGGTATGATGGGGTATAGGAAAGAAGTGAATATTAAAACGTGTAAGGGACTTTGGAAATTTCAACGGCGTGTGAACGTACAAGAGGAATCTTAATACATTTTCCTTTCTTTTAGAGTTGTACTTTGTGTATTAATAAATATACATTTTTTAAAAAAGAACTAGTAAGGAAAAAGGGTGGAAATTGGAATTAGTCAAGCAATTTCTACGTAAAACTCAAAATATTCGCTAAAAGTGTTGTATGTATGAGTCAAGATTTTACTTAATATTCTAAACGAGCAATTTGACGATAAATCTAGTGTAGTTTTATAATCGGTGTTTGTTTTTTATTGTTGAACGAAATAGAGAAAACTGTTAGTCCACTTGCGTTGTAATGGATATTTTACCTGATCCATTTTAGATCCATCTGGAGCTCTTCGAGCCTTCAAGTCAACAGTCTTCCGCCCTTATTTTTAGGGTGAAATTAAGCTTGTTACGGTCAATAAATAATGACAATAATAATAATATGATAGTATAATTTTCAGGTGAAGGGCATTGATATATCGACTATCCATTGATGTACTAATTATTTAAATATGAAAATAGATAAATTAGGAATTACTTTTGTTGGAAAAAATATATAATTTAAGAGTGGATAATAATATTATCATGTATTGGACATAATGTCTAGAATCACCGTATATTTTTTAGCGAATCATTTATTTATAATAGTATTATCTTTTGCAAAATAAAATGTTTTAAAGTATATATTTTTTTAAAAAAATCAAAGTCTCGATCTCCTCTCACTAACTTATTTAACCAAGAACGTGGAAAAAGAAGATCAAAGTCAACAATATATTTGTATCTTCTTCTTTTTTTTCCTAAGAAAAAGTCAAACAATCTATATTTTGTTATTTTAACTCCTTTTTTCCTTTGAGAGTCTAATTTGACTATAAGTTCACTCTCTTGGCATTTTTCCTTATCATAGGTATCGAGTAATTTACATTTTGATAATTTTGTCCATCATAAGCAAATGAAATTTGAATGTTAATCTCCAAAATTTATAATCACTCCATTGATTACTAAATCAGATCTTTGAGCTTATTATTTTTTTAAAAAATATCGTACTTTGTGATCCTTGTACTCTAATTTCTTACTAGATGATTGTTTTCTTGAAAACCATATGAAACTATATATTTATTTATCATTTGTTTCATTCTATGTTTTCAATGCATCAAAATTAACTAAAATAACCATCTATATATGGTAAAACCTCTTGCAGAGAAAAGAATTCAAAGAAGTCTAAATTAATGAAGGATCACTCTCCGGAATGCACATTAGGGTCTTAAATAA
>JAPFFP010000113.1:3864180-3879352 GCA_026153255.1 Solanum medicagineum | reverse complement strand
TCCCCCCCGGGGCGCCATTTTGGGTTTTAAAAAAATTTTAGTTCGCGGGAAAATCTTCTTTTGTGGGGGTGGGGGGGGGGGGGGGATTAAAAAGCACTCCCTAACAAATATAACTCCTTACGCAGTAAGGCTCGAATTTGATACATCTGATTAAGGACGAAAAAGTACTTTATCGCTCCACCCTAACTAGTTACAAACTCCTGCATATCCAACTATATGAAGATCAAGATGAAAATATATATAGTTAATTCCAGTGGCGGAGCCATATAATAAGAAGGGGATTCATCCGGAAAAGTTTACTATATATGTGGTAAAATTAATTTTTTATGTATATACACTAAATATCAAACCCTTTTCGATTAGTTTGTGTGTTTACTTCTTAAAATTTTGAACCCTTTTCGAGAAAAACCTAGCTCTACCGCTGATTAATTCTACTTAGCAACCTAGATGGAATTTTGATAGACTTTTGAATTGATTTTTTTTTTTTAATGTAGAAATTATGTAAATATTTGTTTTATTTATACTCAAATCGTAGGGTTTCAGGTATGCATAATTAAATCCTTCCTAAAAGAGAGAGAGAAGTCAAACCATATAAACATTTAGTCAGCATTTATATATAATGGCTGGAAAATTAATACTCCATCCGTCCCATTTTAGTTGTCATATTACTGCGCTTTTTAAAAGTCAATTTAAACTAATTTTTAAAGTTAGAATTGAATTTAATTAATTTAATATTTTTAAATGAAAATTTAGATAGTAAAAAAACCATATAAAAAAGTGTTTTTATATCAATATAATGAAAAAATATAATATATTTTAAAATTATAGTCAAAATTTATATACTTTGACTTTAAAAATAAAAAATATGACTACTAAAAAATAAAACGAAGGGAGTACTATACTATTTTCGCATAATTAAGGAAGGAAGTGTTGAATACTTGCCAATGTACATTTTAGTCAAATTTTAATATTGCGGGGATTTGTGTAAGTTATAAAAAAAAGAATTTACTATATATATTCAAGTCAATTTGAGGACCCATTTGCCTTTGTAAAAATAAAATAATTGTTAAAATTCAAATATCAAAATGTTGTTGTAAGATTTGACTACAATATTTCATTGTGTAATTATTTTATTTAGATGGTGAACGATGGTGGCAACATATGAAAATTGTGATAGATAATAGAACTAGCTAATGATGATAATAGTATTGTCGATAATAATTAATGATTATTGCGATAACTAAAAGTGATTTATAAGAATAAATATAAATAGTGAGTACTGACGATAGTACGTAGCAATCGACTTTAGTGATTAGCGATGCTAAACAATAATGATACGGTGTTAGATTGTTAACCATCGATAATAATGAACGTGAATAAACTAATGACTAAATATCATCTTTGCAAAAAAGATGATAGGTCATGCATGAGCAAACCTTTTTTCCTTTTTATGACGATGAACAGTGTTATAAATTCAACAGGACGTCGAATTTCTAAATTTTCATAAGGTCTTCTTGAAATTTATTCCAGAGCCTATTGAATAATCTTTATGGATTCTGTCATTTCACTGATCGTACTAAATAACGAACCAATAAATTCCCTTCTCGTTGCTATTGGACCTGCCGATCAAATTTATCGTAAAATTCATAATAATCAACTTTACAAAAATTCCATTCTATTCTAATATTCATTATGAATCAACTCATATTTTCACTCTATTTTCATTATGAAAATAGATATATCACATCAAGGAAAGTTCCTAGAAAAACTTCACATTTATGGCAGAGTGATTCTTCAAAACCAAGAAAAAGCACGTCAAGTATTGAGAAACTTCTTTTTTTTTTTTTTTAATTTTCACATTTACTCAATATAGAAAATAAAACCCTAATTCCTTCAACACAAACGTGTCAAATATATGGAATAATTTATAATCCTAATTAATATCAAAGTGGAAATCTTTGCCACAACTTGTCAACATAATTTTTTTTAATTATATTATGAAGTCATTTTTATTTGTGATATCATCATATAAAATATGTATTATTTTAAAAATAAAGTCAATTTTCATATTGGAATTAACTAAGTCAATTTTCAATTTGAGACGAGGGTTCCTAGGACATAGTTTTTTTACCTCTATGAGGTAGTGGTAAGGTTTGCATACATTCTATCCTTCCCAGACTCCACTTATGGAATACCACTGGATATGCTATTTTTGTTGTTGTTGTTGTGGAAAATGGAATAAAATAAAGGTCAACTAAACCAATTGGTCAACACTATATGTTTAATTTGGGACTAAAATAGATAATCACGTATTGTATTAACTTCAATAACTAGTTAATATTTTAAGAAATTATTAATATATTTATTAAAAAAAAAACTTGTGAAGGGGAATTATAGTATTACATTTGAATTGTGTTTTATAATATGACATTAATCTAGTGGTTATGTTTTAAATATTGGCACCATTTTAAAAAACTCTACCTTCGATGATTTGATATACTGTAGAAATAGTATTTGAACGATTTGACTTATGATTAGGAAAAATTACGTGAAATGATAAACACTTAAAGATTATTATGTACTTTAGTCATAGTTTCGATTAATAATTAAACGCGTCACAATTTGATTAATTTTGATAGAATTTGTATAATTCGATGTCTAATTGTATAAATCTGAAATTTGTATATATATTTGATTTGTATAAATTATAAAAAAAAAATCATAACATATATATCATTTATAAATACTTTCTCATATTAACACAACTATAGCTATGGAACATAATTAGACAATTGCAACTAAAGAACATAATTAAATTATTTCTCTTCACTCTAGTGATTATGCTATTGGGTCATGGGTCATGGGCATTGTTTTGATATTTTATATTAATATTTGTTCGATAAAAGGATGTCACTAGCCATTTTTTAGATATATATATAAAAAATTATCGTCATCATAATACGTAAAATTCTATGCATATTTGGTAGGCCACATACCTCATTTGGGGTTCTTTCCATTGTAGAGTTTTCTACTTGGGCCATTTGGTGTTGTTATTGTGAATGACATGTGTAATAATGCAAGGGCTTCGTAGACACTGTGGGTAAGGACATTAAATAAATGAGTTGAGTTAAATTTAAGTGGATCAACAAGCGAATTAAAATTTATTCAAATATTAAAAATTTAATTATCGAGGTTTAATGTCTTTTTCTTTCTTTTTTTTCTTTTAGTTTATATTTATTATTTTGATTGATATATACTATATCAAACGAAATAAACTTATTAAGAGTTTATCAATAAAGATTTCTCATGAAATAAGTTAGGCTAGTATCAGTCCAACTTGTAAATGAAATGATTAGGGAAATTAACGTAGAAATAATAAATAAACATATCACTAATCTGTCTAGACGGCTCAGGTCTTCTTTTTCTCCACGTGTGTGTATTGTAAAAAGTTAAAAGGATTCATTTTTGATTTATTTATATTTTGATTTGAATAAATTTGAAAACATTACTATTATTAGGTTTTGTTGACCAAGACTATTGAAATGTTACATATGAAATTTGTGTTCACTCTTAATTAATTTGCGTCATGTCGATTTTCTTACCGTTTTTTATGGGAAGAAGTATTAAAACATTTCTGAACTTGGTGTAAATTATTAGTTTCATTCCTAAATTATTGACGATCTTAAAAGCATTCCTCTACTTGACTAATTGAACTAAAATACGCTTCTGATTTACTACAAATATTAAAAATCCTCTTTAAGTTGACAAGAATTTAGGGATGTATTTAACTCATATTGCAAGATCAGAAGCGTATTTAAGTTCAATTAGTCAAGTACAAGAATAGTTTTAACATTATCAATAGTTTATAGATGAAACTAATAATTAATGTCAAATTTAAGTGTATTTTTAATACTTTTCTCGCATGTGCCTTTGCATTATTGTTTATCATCATTCTTCTCTCTTGTTCAAGAATAGTAAAATCATTTTCCATATTATTTACAGGTCATTGATTTGAGTTATGAGCTCAATTATTGATATTTGAGTTAAAGTATGTCTACATTACATTTTTAGAGGTTATTTTGGTAGAAGAATAAGAGATGATAGTTTCGAAATAAGAATTATTTGATTTTGTATTTGATTATAATATTAGTTAATTTTAAAATTACTTATTCCATTATTTAGATTATAATAAAGGGATGAATGTTATTCTATATATATGACCAGATAATTAATCTCATGATTATCTCAATCTGTAATAACTTTATATGTTTCATTTCCCTTTATATTAAACTATTAGGATTGAACTAATCATCTGGAAGCTAATAATCGCAAACAATGACGATGATAAATCAAATGACATATAAAATTACAATTAAAAGAATATAATATTTGACATGTTTTGGCCAATTAGCCTACACATAGTAAAATACTAAATAAAAAAAACATTCTAAAACTATTGAAAGAATATCTTTCTCCTAAATAAGATTTTTTAGTGACTACATTGTGCCAACATATTGTGTTCTAAGGGGGAAAAAAAGAATCAACTTATAGAATTTTGAAAAATCCCTCCCGAGAAAAACATTGACCAAATATAAGGAATTTTTTCTAATCCTTCTGAACGCAAAATATTTTGTACACTAAAGGGATCGTTCAGTGTGAGGTATAAATTATAATAATTTGGAATAAAATGTAAGATTATTTTATTCCATGTTTGATTAGAAGTATAAGGCAATCCTTGAACTATCTATCCCATCATTTTTGCCATAGTGATGAAATTAATTATCCCATATATATGATAAAATAACTTATTCTAATTACATTATTTCAGAATTAATTATCTTAAAATAACATATTTGCCAACCAAACAACCCCTTTAATATCATTTTTTATACTTCTTTTCTTTTCTTTTGTGGATGAATTTCTCTTTCTTTTACTTTTTCATCTCATTGGATAAGGAAATTCATTAGAAGTTACCTAAATTTTTCTAGGAGAATCAGCTTAGGCAACAACAAAAAAATTGAGAGTGATCTTAATGGTATATTCTCCCAAATTTTCCACATATTAATTGCACATGTGTGTGTTTATTTTTGGTAAAGGTGCATAAACAGCTCTCTTAAGAAAAGTACTCGATAGAGATGGCAATGGAGCGAGACAGATATGAAATAAATTATAATAATATAGTATTATTAAAAAAGTTTTTTTAAAAAAGTAAATATGTATAGAGGAATAAATTATTGACTTTAAACTCTTGATGTCGCTAAATATTTTTTTTTTAGTCAATGCACGACTAATATTTAGTTCACTAACAACAACAACATACCTAGTAAAATTTCACAAATAGAGTGTAAGAAAAATAGAATGTACACCAACCTTACTACTACCTCACAGAGGTAGAAAAGTTATTTCTCTAATATTTAGTTCTCTCATATATTAAAATTCAACTTCAGTCATTTACATATATTTGGAGAACTTTAATATATGGTAGAACTAAATATTAGTCATGGATTTGAAGTGTTTGTTTGTGAAAAGTTTGATTTCAAATCAACTTTTTAAAAACATTACACATAAGTTTGACTCATATCTCAATTTGTGCAGCATAATTTAATTTTTAAACATCAAATAATTTAATTTTGTATAAAATTTATAAATTTTTTTGAAAGAAAATTTACGCAAGTATTTGAAGCAATAATTTATATAAGGAGCATAGAAGTGTGATTTCTCTGACAGCTTAATTTTTTTAAATGTGATGCTAATATAATTTTAATACATATTAAAACTAACTATTTATAAAAGCATACATAATATAAATTTTATTGATAGATAATATATTTATCACACACTTTAATATATACTATGTCAATTTCTTATCAAACAAGCACAATATATTATTAAACACTAATAATATATTCATACTACATGCATAATTCACATGTACGCAAACCTTACCACTATTTCATGGAGATAAAAAGTTGTTTCAGAAAGACGTATTACAACTATAATAAATAAAAATTATCACTAAAATTAATAATTATTTCTTAAAAAATACTTCATCAAGTAAAAGTATTCAGTAAAGATTTATGCAATTTAACTCTAAATTGTCTTGGACTAAAAAATTAGTTATTATTACAGTATTTATTTTTTGCCCTCCATTTTGTGACCACAAATCTGAACGTGATTTCCACTCTTCAATTATCATAAAAGACATTGTTGGAAAACATCATAATCTTGTCCCCTCCATTATCACAAGAAAACAATATTTTTTCAATTTTTTGTCCTAGTTAACATCTTGACCTTGAAGTCTCCACTGAACTTGTTATGAATCTTGTCTAGTTTAGATATCTGACTGTTAGCAAACAAAAGCATCATTTTTAACCCGTTTTCAATCACGCGTGCACACAAGAATACATCTCCCTTTTTTTTTCTAATTCGGCGTTCGATATTCATTTTCAAAAGTTCGAACACAAAATCTTTGATTATGAATGAAAAAGAAAACATATTACTCCACTACAATCTTTGATGATTATAGCTTAATCTAAAGCAACCAAGGACAAAGCTAAGTTTATCTTACATTACATGTTCGACAAAATTCCGTAGCTTTTACTCAAATTTTATATTTATGTTTAAATAATTTATCGAAAACCCAACAAACTACCTTAGCTTGTCTAGAAAACAAAACTTATAAATTCAACTTTTTAGTTTCGCTTCTGAAAGAGACTATTGTCTCGCTAAATTTCATAAGGGGGATAACTAGCCGATCGTCATAGCACACAAGTTGGTCAGTGGGCGTAAGAGAGTATTTCACCAGCAGTTGAGTAATCAAAGCAGTTGAGTAATCAAACTCGGGTTTTATACAACAATAACAAAGAATTCAGTGAAGTCTCACAAAGTAGGGTCTGAGAAAGATAGAGTGTATGCAGACCTTAACACTATCTTATGGAGATAGAAAGGTTGTTTCCAAAAAACGGTTGGTTCAGATATGTTCACCCCAGGTAAAAGAAGAAAAACAGTATATAGAATAATGCTTAAAACAAAGAGCAACGTCAATTCTGTACGAAAACACAATAAAAGTAGCAAAATAATAAAAGAGCAATAACAATACTACCACAATAGCACAACTAATCCTATGACAAACCTAAAATCATGATCCCTACTAATCGTCTATCCTAATAAGCGATCTCCACTCCTTATCATAGGACTGTTGTGCAACCTCTCAGAGTAAATATGTGTACCTCATTATCAAATGGGGCTGAAGTATGTCTGAAAGAGGTACAAGTGTTGTGTTTTGAAGTATTGAGGGGCCATTTGATAGCTATGTAGTTACTATTAAAATAGAAATTAATTATGGAAGAGTTTAAGTATTGTTTTATACCGTGTTTAATTGTTTTATCTTCTAGTCTGCATAAAAAAGTTCAAATTCTTCCATCTTATACAGTGTATTAGTTGTGCAAGTTCGTAGTAAATTTATACATGAATAACTTACCTCTTAATCAATTCTTAGATGTATAAAAGTTTAGTACTCCCTTTGTTTAAAAAAGAATGAACCTTCTTTCTTTTTAGTCTGTCTAAAAAAGAATGACCATTTTCTCTTTTTTTAGCAACATTTTAATTTCTATTTTTCACATGGCATGTTTACAACCACAACATTAAAGGTCATTTTTATACATTTGACATAACTTTAATCTAGGAATACAAAATTGAAAAGTTTTTTATTTTTTTAAATTTCGTGCCAAGTTAAACTAAATCATTCCTTTAAAATGAATGGAGTACATATTCAACTCACCTCCAAACCAGTTACTAAATGATTCCTAAAGGTCTCACATCCTTACTACTAAAAATAGCTTGAAAAGAAGAAAAAGATGCTCACTCGACCAAAGTTTAAAAGGCTAAGCTGTATCTTAGCCAGGAGTAGTTCACTTTGGCTTGTCAGTCCAGCACATCTAAACGTTAAAATTGATTCGGATTAATGATTAGAAAATTTTATTAGTTTTGTCTAGCAACTAAACCAATTATAAGGTGAAAAAAAGGATATTAAGCTTTGTATAAGTTGGCAGATTAAGCTCTGACCAATGTTGAGCATATCTTAATCCAACTTGTTTCCGTCCAAAATAACCTTTGAGCAAATAGTACCCGTCCATTTATTAACTCTATACATCTTGACTCAATCAAGTTCAGTCCAAACCCTCTACTTGACACCCCTAATTCTTCTTACCATGACTAATTACAACTTCACAACCAAGTTAAGGTAATTAGAGTTCGTTATAGTATTCTTGGTTTAGGTAGTACATAGAGTATAAAAATGAAAATAATGACTGAACACTAACCTTAATTACAGTAGTAACATAAACAGGACTTGCAAAGGTACTCAATTAAAACATCGAGAAACTAACTTGAACCTCTTCCAAAATGTAAAGAAATTTATAAGTTTCTTATATCAAAACTCAAGTTCATGTTTCATACATACTTGGAGGAAAGTTACCAGGATTAATATCTCTGGTCAAGTTGTATCCTGGGAAGCAAGCTGCTGCTCAAGGAAAATTTGAGATGATGCATCCCAGAGATCCTTTGCGAGTTTGGAGTTATAAGAAAGCCGAGAAGATCTTAGAGTTCTACCATTTCCTCCAAAGAAGTATACTTCCGAGGTTTCCTGGTACAGTTATCAAAGCATGAGGAGCCCCAGATAATAGCCAAGAAAATTTAATCACAGTTCAAGATGAAATAGTAGTAATAGCAGCAATAATACAAATGTTCCAATAACTGAATACATAAATCAGCTCATGAGAACAGCAATTATAAGATGTTCCGAAGAGCACCCCCCCCCCACCCCCCCAAAAGAGGCAATTAAGTATGAACATTGGCTGCAGAGAGATGGCATAAATATGTCATTACGCAATGGTTAAAGAAGTCTCATAGGGGCAACATGTAAAAGGGATGATATCTATGTGTTTCAGTTGCATTTATCTCGTAAATGATATGCAACTCATAAGAGTAAACTGCACATTTGTAGGATTCTTGCAATACCCCATCTTGTGAATGTACTTGCATCAGTGGCTTATCTATTACATGGCATGAGAACATATATTCATTTCAAGTTTGATAGGACTTAGGAGTGTGTTGGACACTATAAGGGTAAACTATGGGCTATGGACTTGTGAAAGATGATGTTGATTGCAATTGGTCAGATATTTCACAATCCACCTGATTTGTCAAGCCCATTTTCTGTGTTGACATAGCATAACTACTTCTGCGCTGGAGGATTATTCTTCATTAAAAATAAGAGGATCCATTGACTAGACGGGTACTTTAGAAAAATTTCACAGAGAAACAAGTTCCAAAGAACTTTTTGCTTCAGCTTCTATGAGAAAATTGTAGGCATTGAACAAACAGGAAATTAAATCAAGGAAATGCCAATAAATTGAGGGACAATTGATACGTATCACAAAACAGAAGATAAGAAAACAGACTTACTGGTGGTGCATGTACTGCATCTAGAACAGACCCAATTCCTACTTCAGGAGACTGCAAAAGCCCCAAAAGTTTCAAAACGTAGAAAGCCAACCATGAGAGGCATGAGGGAATTTCTCGCATTATATTGGTTTTCACTACTCCAGGATCTGCAGCACTTCATCATTCCAGAAACCAAAATAGAAGTGTTCAGGCCAATAAATCACAATTTACATTATAATCACAGTTTTCACCGTAAATCAAATGGTTGTTTCTGACTGAGAGGCAGGCAATAGTGAGGCTGAAAGTAGATTAACATGGTGGAGCAGTTTTCTCTTACACAGTTTTTGCTCCAAAACCACTTTAGATCCAATTCAGGCATCACAGACTCTATTACTTTCCCAATAACTCATAGATCGCAAAGGAAGGATCCAAATTAACACCACACACCCATCAACTCCAATTTAAACACAGTATCTGCCTAAGTTTCATGCCTAAACACCTCAATTATCTTCTTAGCGGGCATGTAAACACATATTTCATTAACAAAAATGAGCACAACATAACTTTTATTATTTTATTGCAGAAAGTAATAGAGACTAACTAGATGCTTCACAACCCTACAACTGAAGCAGTTCCACAGTGCCCATAATTTATACCAAATATGCTCCTTTGATGTATGATAAGCAAACATAGTGTGCAAACACTACTCTTGAAATCAGTATCTCCTTCAGAAGGTATCATAGTTCTGCTCTCTTGTGATGCAACTATCATGTTTACACCCAGAAAACCTCAGTTTTAACTTTGAAAACATATGCATAATCATGAAAAAAGAATTAGCCTACAATTTGGTTTCTAGGTAAATGGATATGGACAAACAGATGACACCACAGGACAAGTATGAATTAACCTGTACAACCAACACAAAAGATGAGCTTTACTTTAGTACGCAAACACATTCTTGAAACCAAGGCATCTGGCTTGAAAGGTATAGAATTAAATTGATAAGCATAATGGCTTACGAGGTGACATAAAAAGCATAACATGTGTTTGATATCAGAGAACATGAACATACATGACAGAGATACTATGAGATTTCTCCACCAGACCAACTTGCCGATGAAGCTCATATGTGAAGAGCAGAAGGCATACTGCAAAAGAAATGGCCAGAGTTTTTAGGTGCCAATGGGTTCAAGGATAGCAGTGATTACTCTAATTTGGAAAATTCAACTTACATTTGGAGTACTCATATACACGAGCAAATGGATAGGAACTTAATTTTGAAAAACACTTCCCAGATATTGTTTCTCTGGTGATCTCCATGCTAGACACTATGGAGCAGAAGTAGAAAATGCCAAATTACAATCTTATCTGTATATTCACCAATAAAGCCAAAAGAGAATTCCAAAAGAAAATTGCAGTTCTGATTCGATTCTTATCAAGAAAACTACCCTCATCAATTTATATTCTACTATATTTCAGGAAAAAAAAACATGAATGAACAGGATACAAGAAGCATTCTTAGCAGAGACTTTATTAACACAAAGCATGTTCCAATAGCATCTGTCCATTTGGCAATGAAGAATCTACAATAATCTAGCTCATTGTCTCAGGCAACCTTCATGGCATCTGTCCATTTGGCAATGAAGAATCTACAATAATCTAGCTCATTGTCTCAGGCAACCTTCATCTCCGGATCTCTAAGGCTGAGTTGCTTATCAGCTAAATATCTTCAAACTGACTGAAGGACGCTAGTCCTAACAGTGAATGGACTGAGAAAGATATTATCACAGATGAACATATGAAGCAACATAGCATACACTACAGTAGTTTAATATATGCTTTTGAGTTTTTGACATAAGTCAAAACCTTTTCTATTTACATGCTGAGTGTTGGTGATGCTGATAAACATTGAGTACATAGTACTGATAGCATATGAAATATACCTACCACTCCGATGTGTGAATGATGTAACATTAACAACACGAGAAGGGATAGGGCTCTGTTCTAGAAGCGGCAAAAAGAGTTTTGTAAGACAAAATGGACCGATATAATTAGTTGACATCATCCTGCAGAAAAAAAAAAAGGAAAGCCCCATTAACACATAATTTATGTTTTTCAGGATCATCGCAATGAGCAAAATGAAAAATAGAGTGAAACAGAGAATAGCTCCTAATCAGTGCTACAGGTGCCAAGTTTTCCATGCAGCTCACCAATGCAGGACTCTAACAAAAATAAGGCAAAATGCAAATTTTGCTGCGCATTAAGGGCAAGTGAAGGGTGTTGACCCAATGCAGCATTATCTAAATCACAAGAACATTCTACTAAAGGTCTCGCTGCTAATCTGATAAGTGAAGTTGGGATAAATAGTGTCGATTAATAGTGCAGGATCCTAACAAAATTCACGCAAAATGAGAGGTCTGTTGAGCATTAAAGGCAGGTGGAGGTGTTGATCCGAATGCAGCATTATCTAAATCACCAGAACATTCTACTAAAGGTCTCGCTGATTATCCGATAAGTGAAGTTGTGATAGATAGTGTCGATTAAAGTACTCTTCTATATAGTGTTTCATATCTCTGTGACATTTGCTTTGTTCCATCAGTGCAAGGATTAATAGAAAGAGTTTTTCCACAATAATAAAGGATGAAACACATATATTTGCAGTTCTGTTTGAGAAGAATGCTCAAGCCAACCCATTGGAGGGATAATAAGATAGAATGAAGAAAAGCAATGTATAAAGATTTAGGTGGTTTACTGATCACATTGTTCTGTAGTGATTCTGTATGATGTCGCAAGGATTCCAGCATTATTTATTAAGAGCTGGACAGAGCAATGCAAGCCTGAGTCTAACAGCCACTGTTGAAGAGAGTTTTTGAAGCTCAAGATTGATTTGTATGATGACAAATCAACCTGAAAAGCTTTTACACAAGCATCATCTATCTGTTCTTGAATTCCAGACACAATCTGTAAAACAAGAACAAAGAAAATATCCTAGAGTAGAATCACAACGAGGTGGATAAAAGTCAACAACCCAATTACAGTACCTTTGACAGTGAATGCAATGACCTTCCAGCTGCAAGTATTAGAGGATCAGTTAAACCACACTAGCATCGACTTAGACGTGTGGAGGTTTCATTAAAAACAGCCGACAGTAAAAATCTTCAGTCGCATGAACAATAAAAGAAAAAAAAAAGTTGCAAATGTAACTGGAACAAAAGTAGCCTTCTGCTGAATCAAATTCTAATACTATAGATAACAATTTACTAAAATCATCAGAAAAGCAATTTGCTATATGGAAAGGCAGTTTAAGATACTAAAAATAAAAAACAAGAACATTCCTGATGTAAGACAAATAGAAAACAAGAAGATATAGGAAACATGGGAGCTAACTAGTGAATACCTCACCACTGTAAAGTGGCATCATCAATATTCCACATTGAAAACCAGAATTTTCTTCCCAAATCTCTTTGCCAAACAGCTTATCAACAAAAAGCCATAAATAGTTGAGACAATTTCCTTGTACAATGAATTAACCCTGAGGGGTTGGTCCAATGGTTAAACCTTGGGCAAAAATGCCACAAGGTCACATGATTGAATCCCCAGGGCCATTGATGTGCTACCCGGTTGTGCTTCAGGGCCCCGTAGAATAATAGTCGGGTCCGCAAAGCGGGCACTGGGCACCACGGTTATCAAAAAATTAAAAAAAAAAAATTCCTTGTACAATGAATTTGTGAAGATGTAAACAATGCTTAATCCCTTTGAAGATGCAATTATCTAATGAGGATTCCTTTAGTACAGGGAATTTTAACAATATTTATCCAAAATGGCTGCACAGATTACAGATAACAAAACATCTTTCAAGAATATACTTGTGATGAAAATACCAAGCCATGACAGAATAAGATTTGGTTTTATAATCAGCATGTAAATCAGGTCATTAAGTCATACATGATTCCAGTCTATGCGCTATAATCCTTAAAGGACTCGGAATATAAAAATGAAATTTATCAGCTATTAGGAAAGCAGGTAAATATGAACTCAATAACATCGATAAGTGCCTCCTTATAGCATAAGTCACTTGACATAATTAACAGAATTTGATAGAAGGCACACCAACACCACAAAATTGTCAAACTAGGAAATAATGTTTGACACTCTCCATTTGCAGATTCCACATAAGCTACTAGGGATAACAAAAAGGTTGGAATTAACAAATATTTCATAGCACCCTTGACAAACATCTTAACTTTGAGCATCTCTTTAAATTCATATCAATACATTTGTAAGTTTGCAGTGTAGTTCTCATGGTATGTGCTTCACCACGCACACTTTGGCCTTTTAACAAGTACAAATAAAATTAGAACAGCATTTCATTTTTTAAGGAAGCACGCATGAAAAGTCCTACCAAGAACAACGTAATAGCCTTCTTTAGCAAGGGCATAGGAAGCAGCAGCACCCAATCCAGATGTGGCCTGTAAATGATTGTAAATTAACACCAACAAGAACAAAA
Organism: Solanum medicagineum; assembly: GCA_026153255.1. Classification (NCBI taxonomy): domain Eukaryota; kingdom Viridiplantae; phylum Streptophyta; class Magnoliopsida; order Solanales; family Solanaceae; genus Solanum; species Solanum medicagineum. The sequence continues at coordinate 3,865,401 of JAPFFP010000113.1, read as the reverse complement.
TGGGGATGGTAATGGGAACCATAAATAGCTTGTAGCAATTGGCATATATGTCACATTGCACTCTATGGCTCAAAGATGGTGATAGCCAACAAGAACACAGTTTTTTGTCATTAAAAACCAAATACCCACAAAAAATATTACAATTGCATCAACAAAATTGTGGTTGATAGCAAGCTGATTGAAAATAACTCCGTACCCATATAGTAACGATCATTTGACAGCTCGTTTGGAAATGAGTCATGCAGGTATTAAACTCTATATAAGTAATAAGTATTAGTATTTGGTTCGCAGTTTAGAAACATGCATAACTAATACCTGTATATGTTGTGAGGGAAAAGTGAAATAACTAATACATAAATTATTAATGGCCGGGTATCAAATTCTACATAAGAGGTAAGTTATTCATGTACAAAATTAATTCGGTACTTGATTCACAATAAATCAAAAACCACATGACTAATACTTACGGGGGAACCTACATACTATTTAGGTGAAATGACTAATCGCTACATAATGCTCCTGTAACTAATCTCTACATTACTAACATCTGTAACCAGCTAACAACCAAAATCACATAGAACTACCAACATAAACGGAGAAAAGGAGAACAACGCACTTACACCTGTAATTATGCAGATTGGCTTTGTGATAGAAGAATTAGATGACGAAGAAGGATGATAGAATTTGGATTTACGGGGGAAGGAGAAGAGGTGAAAGTATGATAGGATGAGAGAAATAGTCCAAATAACAGCCATTCTCCAGAACTGTAATTTGAATACAAAGATTAAAGCCTCACTTATCCCCATTTTTGCTGAAGTCACTCAGTGAAAAGCCATAGCCATGAGGCTTGAGAGTTTTTCGGATATGTGTAGCACACTCCTTTTCTGTTGAAAACAAGGGCGGCATTAGCCCCAATAAATATTCTACTATATGATTTTTTTTAATTTAATTTTTTAGTGTTTACTACTCGGATGGAAACCGGCACGGGGGAATGGTGTTTAAGTTATACTCGTATTGGGCTTAATATTTGTTCATTATTTATTTTTATGTGATACTAACTAAATATTATTAAATTATTTCATTAAGTATAAAATAAGTATCCGATAAATATTATTAATATTGATAAATTTTAAATAATAATAAAAACAACAACAACATACCCAGTAAAATCCCACAAGTGGGGTCTGAGGAGGGTAGAATGTACGCAGACCTTACCACTAC
>JAPFFP010000113.1:3837807-3864080 GCA_026153255.1 Solanum medicagineum | reverse complement strand
GCCCAAAAAAGTTATAAGGTTCTCATGTGCTCAGATGCTACAAGGTTCGTTTATGTTTTCTCTTGGATCAAATGTACTTGTTAACATAATTATTAGTCCGAAGTTAATTATCAACCGTAGGAATATAATATTGTGTTAACGAAGATTTATATTGTATTATAAAACTAAATACATGATTAATTAGCTAACCTTACTTATCTTCCATGTTGATTGACAGGTCTACCCTTAGGCACAATGAAGCAATGTACAAGCCCTCATTTGCTGGATATGTTGATGTAAATTTAGCAGACAAAAGATTATCTCTTAGGACTTTGGTAAGTTTGGTTTCATCATTTTTTTAGTAATGTTTTATTTTATTAAAATTTAAAATTTGTATATTTAACGTTTTCCCAAAAAATATGTACTTTTAAAAATTACTAATAATATTTGTTTGTATAAAACTGACGACAAAACTACCTAAAATACTTTTTCTTGCTCTAAAAATTTGGTCAAATACCTAACTCTTAGAAATACGCATTTAAAAAAAATACTTTCTCCGTCTTAAACTAATTGAATTTTTTAGACTTTTCTGAAGATTCAAAATAGTTGAATTTTTTAAAGTTCAAGATGAATGTTTGAAGTTTTTTTTCATATTTGCCCTTCAATTAATTGAACTTTTATATTTTTTAAGAAATAAATTACACTATATATTTATCATTTTATAAAGGGCAATAGTGAAAAGTATGGTGTAAAATTTGTCTTTGAATGTTTTTCTTAACATGTGTACATTACCTCACAAATTCAGTTAATATGGAAGAGACAAAGTATATATGTTTGACTTTTCGAGAGATTTGTCAAACATGTTATTGTCTCTTTTATCCTTTTTTTTACTTTCTTTATTTATATATTTTTCAGATTGATAACTCAGTGGTAGAAAGTTTTGGTGGCGGTGGAAAAACATGCATAACATCAAGAGTGTATCCAACATTAGCAATTTATGAGAATGCATATTTATTTGCCTTCAATAATGGCACAGAGACAATCACAATTGAGACTTTGAATGCTTGGAGCATGGATGAACCTAAGATGCACTAAGCATTTTCAAGAAAGGAATTATGTCTTAAGAGACAAAAATTGTGTCAAATTTAACACTAGATTATGTTCTTAAGAAACCTCAACAATTGTCTCTCATTTATTATGGTGAATTTAGAAGGCAGAGAGTATATATATGGATTTATCTATTACCATATATATATACTAAGAAATTTGTTAGCTTTTCTTTTTGTTTTGATAAGCAACTAAATGTGTGTAATCATATGTAGTAATACTAATATTTGGTAATATTAGGCAAGTTGTTATGTGAATAAGTTAGATGAAATTTGATATCTTTGGAGCCAATATATACTATCGTTAGTGACTTATTTTATTAAATGAAAAAATTAAAAAAATGTCCTTACACTATGTGATATCATTATGTGTTATTCATTTGAGTCTTTTGCCCTAGGGATATAGTGTATATATATGATCAAATTTCATGATATGTATAAATAACACGAAAAAAAGTTAGAATAATCAGCTGATTTTCAGAGTAACATCAATAGATTCACTATAGAAAATTAAATTTTTATGACGTTTTCGCGGACTTAAGGTACTTTCTCAATTGCAACAAAAAATAATATTGCATATGGCGACTTCAAAAATTCATCACAGTCAATAGCAACCTTTTGACGATGGTCATATTTAATCGCCATGAATAACCTTTAGCCTCAATACAAAACTTATCTCAACGGATTTATGAACGGTTCATTGCCTTTAAAAAAGATGCATCTGCCTTAGACCTCAAATTTGGATGATCTTATTTAAGATTCAAAAAATTTAAATAAAACTTTATATCTCAAAAATAAATTTAAATATACTAACAATTCCTTATCTAAAAAAAATTAGAAGAGTATACTTTAAATTTTAAAAGCATAAAAATTTGAGTTATTCAGTTTATTTTTTGCTTTAAGCTACTAATTAGCTTGAGCCACAACCGAATGAAGTCACTAGTCTCCGTTAAACATGATACGATCATGACTTCTTTTAACACAGTAATTAAATAATGGAATGGCAAATTAAATAGCAAAAAGACCTGTTCTACAGAAAAATAGTACAAGTCTCGGATTTGCAACAACTTATCCAAAATAATTGGCAAAATTTTGGATAGATATTATGTAACAAACCAAAAATATTTATCTAATCCATTTAATTAACAAAAAAATCCTAAATTTACTCTACTCCTCTCAATAAAAACAAACATCATCCTTTCTTTTTCACTATAAATACTCGATACATTTTCATTTTTTCCTCATCCCAAGTTTCTTTCTCCTCTATCAAACTATCTGAAGAATTATTTAGATTAAATATTACTATCTGTCAAAGCCCGATTAATTATGGAGTATTCGTCCAAAAACACTTGTGGTTGGGCTTTGTCAATGCCAACTATCTTAGTTATTATTAGCTTTTTTCTTTTGTTATCCGAGAATATCGTTCATGCTTCCCACAAAGTTTTCGTGCATCTACAGTCTCAAAGTGCTACTAATATTCAGACGGTCCATCGTATGTCTTTCCATTTTCAACCGCAAAAACATTGGATAAATGGTAGGTATATGTTTTGTTCCTTATATTTTTGTCAAAAAAGCTGAATATTTTGTAGAACATATTGTGTTTATTCTAGATTTGATACTAATAATCCATCATCTCTTGTGTTAAATTGTTTATATAAATGAACATGTTGCATTTAGTCTAGATTTGTCAATAATAATCTATCATCTGTTGTGTTAAGTGGTATAATGTTTATCATCCGATCAACTTTCTTGTTAAAATCTGTTAGTATTTATTATATTAATATATTGATAGATAGATGATATCTTTTAATTATCTTTACTAATCATTTCTCGTCATTTTTTTCATGGTCTCTCTGGACGTCTTCAAGACCCAAATGGTGAGTCAAATATGGTTATTTTATGAACTTTTCTCATTAGGTAAAACCACAAAAATAATTTTTGCTATTGTTTTTGATAGGACCGATGTATTTCAACGGAATGTATCATCTATTCTACCAATACAACCCATACGGGTCAGTGTGGGGCAACATTGTTTGGGCTCATTCAGTCTCAAAGGACTTGATCAATTGGATCAATTTAGAGCCTGCTATTTACCCGTCCAAACCATTTGATCAATTCGGTACATGGTCCGGATCAGCAACTATTTTACCTGGCAACAAGCCCATCATCTTGTACACCGGAATAGTAGATGCGAACAAAACTCAAGTTCAAAACTATGCTGTTCCCGCCAATTTATCGGACCCTTATCTTCGTGAATGGATCAAGCCTGACGACAACCCGTTGATTGTGCCCGATAATAGCATCAACAAGACCACATTCCGCGATCCAACAACAGCTTGGATGGGTAAAGATGGACGTTGGAGAATTGTGATAGGAAGTTTGAGAAAGAAGAGGGGATTAGCCATAATGTACAGAAGCAGAGATTTTAAGAAATGGATCAAGGCTAAACACCCACTCCACTCAACGAATGGTACTGGAAATTGGGAATGTCCCGATTTTTTCCCAGTTTCAGTGCAAGGAACTGAAGGGCTAGATCAATATGGTGAAGAACATAAGTACGTGCTCAAGAATAGTATGGATCTTACTCGATTTGAGTACTATACTATTGGTAAGTACGATACGAAAAAGGACAGGTACATTCCTGATCCTGGTTCAATTGATAGCTGGAAGGGATTGAGATTTGACTACGGAAATTTCTATGCATCAAAATCTTTCTATGACCCAAGCAAGCAGAGAAGGGTTATTTGGGGTTGGGCTAATGAATCCGATATATTCCCCGATGATGATAAAGCCAAAGGATGGGCTGGAATTCAATTGATCCCACGCAAAGTATGGCTTGACCCAAGTGGTAAACAATTGGTTCAATGGCCTGTTGAAGAATTAGACACCCTAAGAGCCCAAAAGGTCGAATTGAGCAACAAAAAGCTGAATAATGGGGAAAAGCTTGAAGTTACAGGAATTACAGCTGCACAGGTACAGATTTAATTATACTAATATTTGTATGAAGTGGCGTCACATTTGAACTTTATGAAAAATGACAGGCTGATGTTGAAGTGACATTCTCATTCTCGAGTTTGGACAAGGCAGAGCCATTTGATCCTAGTTGGAATGATATGTATGCACAAGATGTTTGTGGCCAAAAGGGTGCAGATGTCCAAGGAGGGCTTGGGCCATTTGGTCTTGCTACATTAGCCACTGAAAATTTGGAAGAAAATACACCTGTTTTCTTCAGAATTTTCAAGGCACAACAAAATTACAAAGTTCTTTTGTGTTCTGATGCTAAAAGGTATGTATACATTGAACTTGGCTTGTTGGGAATGTTTTAGATTGGTTTCAGTGTACCTTTAATTTGTTTATGGTTGATAGGTCAACTCTCAAGCACAATGAAACTATGTACAAAGTTTCATTTGCTGGATATGTCGACGTTGATCTAACAGATAAGAAGTTGTCTCTTAGGAGCTTGGTAAATTTTTTTCATCCTTAAAAGTTTTAGATTCCAAAACATACATTGAATGTCGAATTAAAAATTAAATATTTCAATTCTATATATTAACACTTTTTTTGTTGTTGATATTTATAGATTGATAATTCCGTCATTGAAAGTTTTGGTGCTGGTGGGAAGACATGCATAACATCAAGAGTTTATCCAACATTGGCAATTAATGAGAAGGCACATTTATTTGCCTTCAACAATGGAACTGAACCAATCACAATCGAGACTTTGAATGCATGGAGTATGAACAAAGCTAAGATAGAATATTGAAAAAATGATTGGGAGATAGAAACTACGAAATAACAGAAAAATATCAAATTTTTCAACTCTATGGTTCTCATTCAATTATTTGTAAATAGCTATCCAATTTATGAGAATAATAATGCTATGTTTTTGCTTTCAAATTAGTTGTTCTTTATATTTCTTGTTGAATTGCATATTTATCTTATTGCTATTTCATAAGATATAAAAAATGAATAAATATTTATAGTAAAAACTCAATCATTTGAGAGAGTGCGAGGAATTTTTTTTATTTACTAAAGAAATTTATAAAGAGAAAACGTAGAAACTTGAAAAAAAGAAATGTCAAAAAGACTCTAGTCTTCAATTGGCAAGTTACACTATATGAAAATAATTGAATTTAAGATTTCTTATTTTATTCTTAATGTGCTTTTAGCTATAAAAATAATAAATAACAATAAAAAGTTTATCAACAAAATTAAAATTTTTCGAATTATTTCAAAATATCTAACAAGACTCAACTTTTAAAAGTAGATAGTCATGAAAATAAATTTCAAAGTTACTTACTGATAAAACTACAATTTTCAACACTTTATCTTACTTTGGATAATAGATGTATTGTTCAATATTTGGTAAAACACCACTTTGCTTAAGTTATATCTCTTTCAAAATGTTACAAAAAGTGGAAGGGCAATGTGCGTCACATAATTAACGTATGATCATCACATTTTAGTTAAATTATCTGCCCATTTGTATTATTATAAAAGTATGAATATAAATATTGATCGGTTTAAAATATTAAAAGACTCTTATGTTCTTTTAAGTTGAAATTTTCTCTACAACATGATTTCATATTAGAGAAAATAGTAATAGCATTTGTTTTTTTTTTCCTAACATGTAGGATTCCAAATTCAAATGAAAACTTAATCCTGAAAGCAAGGTGCTTTTTATCTTCTTTTATTATTATTGTTTTGAATTTGAGTTAGTTGGAGAAGAGGACTCCCATTTACTCATTCAAACTTAACTAATTTTAACCAAAATATATATACACACACCATCTTTTATTTCCTTTAAATATTTACATGATATGGTTTATTTAAATATAAACTTAAATTAATAATTAAAATCAAGATAATATAGACATGCAACTGTTGGTGCAGAATACATTTTAATATTAAAATTATAATATTAATTTGTATCATGAGTTGGTGGTAAAATGTGACAATAAGTTCTTGTAACTTATATGACCATTAGTTCTTACAACTCTTACGGTCATTAATTTCTTATAACTTATATGGCCATTGGTAGCTTATAACTCATGTAACCACTAACTCATGTTATACCCCATTAGTGTCTTGTAACTTATGCAACCTCTAAAACATGATTCCTTCATTAATATACCTACATTACTATCCACAGTAATCATATTCAAGACAAGGATGAATTTCACCAATAAATAGTGATGTTTCTTCCTTTGTGAAAAAAGATAGGAGAAAGAAGAAATATGGAGAGAAAAATATGAAGTGTGGATAAATATTGTAGTGTGGTGATATGTGCAATAGTGAAAGAGAGAGTTGAGATTAATGAAAAATATTATTAGTCTTCGTTATATTCACTATACAAAAGAGAGTATTTATATGTTGAAGGAAGGTGATTTTGTGTGGAGTTTAGGTCTCTTCAGCTAATCCGGAGTTGTTTGAGTCATACAACATTGTTGGAATGTTATATCCTAGAGGGGACAAGTCAAGAGTATTACTGCTGGATCGGTATAGATTATGCCGCAGTGGGCTTGAATCTCCTTAAAAGAGCGAGATATCCGTGCCTCAGTGTCACGCCCAAAGTCCCGTTAAGGCGGACTGGCACCCGTTGCCGATAAGGCTCGGGAGAACCAACCTGTATCCACACGCTTTCTCTACATATTATAAGGGGTTCCTGCATTCAACATGCTTTCAAGAAAGTAAACAGTAATAACAAGCCAAAAAGAAATGCATATGATTAGGTCGTTGGGGCCACGTAGTCTAAAGTACGAGACATGACCACACTTTAATTTACATAGTCTACAGAGCCTCTAGATAAGGAAAAGTATCTGATAAGGATCGGGATAGGCCCCGCCTCGACTAACTATAAAATACAAAAATATAAGCTCTAGACACACAAAGCTCCGAAGTAACCTGGAGCTTGGTAACAGCAGTTGGATATCCTGTACTCCTATTGGGAAGAGCTACTAGCACTTGTACCTGCAACATGAAATGCAGATCCCCCGTAAGGAACGTCAGAACGAGATAATGTACTGAATATGTAAGGCAGGAAATACTATATATGAAGTAACAACTCAAATAAAACTATGCACTGGTGTAAGGATAAGAGACCACATTTAGTCATACTTTGGAATCATGTACTTTATATTCTTTTTATTACTTTACCTTTACTATATAATCTGTGCACAGCATGTAATACAAATGACCAGCTGAACAGTGGTAAATCTATATCGGGATCGACCCTGACTAGGCTTTTCCTTTCACCCCTTGGGCTACCCCCCTTGTTATGATCGACCCAAGCTAGGTGATTCTTCCACTCCTAGGGCTACCACCCATCAAAGTAATATATTTTATCTTTCAATTACTTTTGAGATGGTTATTTTGGTGGTCATAATATTGGAACTGTAGGACTATAGATACATCATATGACATGTAAATAATCACAAAAGACACCACCATAATCAAAGGAGTAGGTTACACAAATAATGAAATGCATAGGAAGTAGAACAACACATGAACGTTATTTAGTAGAATGAACTCATGTATCTTGGTAGCCATGTATGCAGGTTTGCAGGTGACTAATTATAGGAGCATATGAACATGTGAAAGAGTGGAGACATGGCTGTTTGTTATGTCGGAGTTGTTAAGAGCCTCTATGTACCAAGGAAGAATCTAGATTTCATGCCAAGTAATACGAAATCGAGTAGCCTTACATACCTCGCTTTAGGACCTCGCTATTACCTCGAGATAACCTTCCCTTCCTCCAAATATTTATCTACAGTATAGTTGGTGATAAAATTTGCATTAGCAGCCAATAGATACATCTTGACAGCCCAATCTCATAAAAAAACAACACACGGGCAGCAAGCGTATAATTATAAGTCCGAGCGTATTCTTTCAACCTTTCCGCCTCTAATCACATTTTCTAATACACATTCTCATATACATATCATGTGTAGTGTGTTTTAATGCCATAACAGTCTTGCAACAACCCACAAAGCACAACACATAATAATTCTACACAACATACAAATAGGCGGCATAACGTTACATCACTTCGCTACATTTCGACGTTGACAATTCCAAATCTGTTCCAACTTTAACCAAACAGTCCCCACCATATATAAACATAAAAATTGTCCTAAAACAGTGCAAAAATAGTTCTAAAGTATATGGAGAACGTGAAACAATAATCTCCGATTATCATCCGACAAGTTCCTATTAAGAGCACAATTACGATATCGCACAACAACTCATTTTTACGGACTGTAACAATGGTACAACATCCTTGTTATATCACTACAAAACTAAACCTTGTTAAAAACATAAATTTTACTTCATAATCCAGCCAACCAAGAAGAGAAAAGTCTCTTAATCAACACGAAAAGTGCACAACAATCCTTAGGACACATGCTGTCCAAAAATTTCAGCATAAGCATAACCAGCCTAGTCTCTTGTTTTTCATAAGAAAACCATACTAAACACATAAGTATTCGTACTTACCTTCACCTCAAGGTGTAGGGCTTCTCCAAAAACCTTAAAAGTCTCTTTGTGGCTGCTTTACAAAGTTAAGAAGGTGTACAGAGAAAGCTTGTGAAAGCTGTTTTTTTTTTTTCCAAGTTAGGAATGATTTAAAGGTGCTACTTGTAAGACCTTTTTAAAGGAGCCTTTGGCCGACTTTCTTGTGTCGTTTAAGCCTCATATTATCAAGGTGGTGATGCAGCAGCTTGACCCTTTCACTTGGGCCTAAATGAGTTTCAAAGTTGATGGGTCTTGGCTGCCCATTTTCCTAATTTCTCTTCATTTAGTTTGGTCCCAAATAGTCAAGTGGATTGTGATGTACTTGTCCCCTTTTTATATTCTTCTTGGGCTGAAAATACGTCCATTTATAATGCTAAAACACGGGTTAAAGTTACACCCTTAAACAGACTTTATCCATAATCAAACTTGGACGAATTTGACGTCTGCCCTCGTCTCCGTCTAGCTAGCAAATTTAAGCTAAGCAAGTAGGTGACTCACCCGCTAGCTTCCTAAGTCCTACAAGCACCTCACTTTCCTCACTTCATTTAAGGTCGCAATTTCCTCAATTTTGACTTAAAACTTGTATACACTCGACCCTCGTAAGCGTTAGACGTACATATTGCCCTCTAATTTGAGATTCAAGTACTTTTAAAAATAGGCGCTAATTTGACAAAACCATATCATGTTTCATGTGCATAGGACAAGTACTTGTAAGGTGTGAGATGTTACACTCAGCCTGAATGAATTTTGATTCAATTTTTATCATTTTATTTTCAATTATAATTTATTGTATTTATGGTATAGTACACCAGCCACAACTACTTTCAATTTAATTTCTTGACATTATTATTCATTAATTAGTATTACTAGTTCATCATATCTTTTTATTGGGTATGGTGATCTCATACAATCCTTAGCTTACAACAAATAAATTGAATGATATAGAATTAAATTGAATGACATAGAATTATTGTAGTAGAGTCTTATTTTTATACAATTTAATATTTTTAATTGATAAAAATAAAAAATGATAATCGTATAATGATCAAATGGTAAAATGCTTAATAAATAGCAAATATAGTAGTTGTAGCTAAATTAAATTACATCTATTATCATAATGCTCTAGTGACATTTTTATCTTGGTGTTGATTTTAGTCTAATAGCAATTATGTAATTGATCTTTTTCTTTTGTATGTGGGATTATTAGTTTCTAGGTTATAATTCTATAATTTATAAATTGCAGTTATTTAAATGATTATTTTAATTCTAATTCATAAAGAATATAACACGACAAAATTATGAAATAACTATTCAATAGAAAATAAAGTCTAACTTTAATCTCAGATTCGTTACTTGCTAGTTTAGAGCTGGTTAAAGAATTTTCTGCCGCTACCATAACTTCATCAAGTTATTAATACATATATAACCAAATATGACATAACTATATTTTCAATCAATAATTAATCAAACAACAATAGTAACACATTTAGTGTAAGTCCATAAACTTAATTTAAGGAGGATAGAATATCCATAAACTATACTCATGTTCAATAATAACTCAGATTCGATAGATCATTTATGATTCGTCTAAAAAAGAAAGCATATCAAAACAAATTGAAAAAGTAATAACGAAAATTAGAAAAATATAACTACAACAAATTATTAAAAAAAAATATGTAGATAGAAAATAATAACTTAATAAAATAATCGAATAATCAAAATACAAAGATAGCGGAAAATCAAAGAAAAAAAAAAAAACTAGAATAAAGTAACTACCAAAACTACCCTTAACAATGTAGTTTATCTCATATGTTTCACATGTGCACTACAAGGACTTCTCCATTAAAGCCCAAAGTCACGAGTTAGCCGTAGACCTTCGCATAAATCCCAGCAATCCATCTCACCGTTCTGGTAGAATCCACCGAACAGCCATGAACTCTCCGGTAACTGTATTTTCCGTCACTATCACGAATCTTACAATTTTTTTGATTTTCGCACTCAATTTTTTGAAATTGGAAGGATGAATTTTGGTGTTGTTTGATTTTGAATTTTGTAGCAACGAAGTGGATCAGGTTCGTTACAGAGCCCTAGATCCCCATCTTCACAAGCACCGTTTCTATCAGTATCAGTTACGGATCCAGCTAAAATGGGTAATGGAGTTCAAGCTTATATCTCATACAAAGTCATCACCAAGGTCGTTTAATTCATTGCCTTCTCTTTTCATTCAATTTTTATGTTTCATGTTTACTCTCCATATACATGTGTTATTGTATAGCTAGTAGCTGTATTATTCTGGAGCTGCTGATTAGGGCTACCATCAATTTCATATTTTGTAAACCCCTTTTTGGATCTGGAGTCGGGTTAACTGTAGTTCAGAGTAGCTAATTGCATTAAGTTTGATTCAATCTAAGATCAAATTCAATAACATACAAATATTTTGACCAGGTGTGCACAATGTTTAGCATGTAGAATCAGTGTAAACAAATGAAAGGACTTCCCCTTGGATGTTTATTTGGAAAGTGCAACCTTGAGCTTGACACAATTTATGTGACTTTGAAGAGAAAAACGTCTTGATTGATATTAGACAGTCTGTTCTAATGGTGATGCTAATTTTGGTGTTGAAATGTATATATATTTTTTTGATTTGCACCGGGTGTCCGAGTCTCTTAGAGTCCCGACTAATCCCAAGGGTGCTCAGGCCCTCGGCAAGGAGTTTCCTGCAAGTGCACCACAATTAATTCAGGTTTTACCCAGTCCGATGGCCCTCAGAAATTGTTTGCACCCAGTGGATTTCAAACTTGAGACCTTGAAAGAGAGTAAACCCCAAGGCTCAAGTCAATTGCCACCAGGCCAACCTTGATGTGTTTGAAGTATATCATCCATAGAAAGAGAAACTAGACGGTGGGGTGGGGTTTTGAAGAGATGCTAGGAAATTGGGGAGTCAGACATTACTCATGGATAAATCTATGCCTTAGTCATTTCTTGTTTATATTTTGATTCTACTTGCTTTTCATTGTTTAGCTCCGCCATGAGTTCTGTGAATGTTTTCAAAGCAAGGGTTTCCTTAGACTTCTAACTGCAAAGGAGGTTTTCGAGTTCTTTTTTGGATAGAGGTGGTGAGACTTGAAATCAAGGCATCTGCTCTAAATTCTAATACAACTACACAGCAATCTATGAATCCTTAAGAGTGCGGGTCGCGCAATGCATGCTCATTTTGGGATAAAAAAGAGAACTTACTGATGCAGAGTTAGGACCCTGGACCTCTACTGTAAAACTATATTGAATAGCGTTAAGTGTGAACCGCTTCTTTAAATTTTGAATTATACTTCTATGTTTTCACTTTATGCTCGCAACAATCACAATATTGTTTGTATAAACGAAAAATTTAAAGCCACTTGCTTTTTTTTTTTCCCAAAAAAAAGGAAAGAAAAAGTCACTTGACTGTTTTGTGCTGAAACCTTCTTTAATGTTCTAAGGGAAAAGTCCTTTATATCAGCTAGGGTATTTGTACTTGCGTTTCTCTTGTTTAATTCTTTTTTTCCTTTAAAAGCATACTTTATACACACAAACATATTTAATATGTTGGTCTTTTGGTCTTGTAAAGAAAAGTCCTTTGACATTTGGTTGGGTGGTTATAGTTTGGAATTTGAGGCCTCAAATGTGAACCTCATAGTTTGTGTTAGAGTCCAAGATTGATTGAGGGTATAGGCTATAGTCTTGAACAATCCTTACTTCATGAGTTATTTTTTGAGGTTGAGTTAGTCTAATAGGCTGAAACAGTAATGAAACAACTACTTCAGAACATTTGTGATCCAACTTAATGTACAAAGGCTCTTTTTGGGTCCAGAGCTTATGCATCCCGATTCTTGCATCAAATGGAAGCTATTTTGTTGGACTTGAGATTCAAACGTAGTCTGCTTCTTCTGCTTCTTGTTGTGGTTGTGTTTTCTATTCTTTCCTGTTCCTAGAACAGTCATTCATTTGCTTTTTATCAGCAGAATATGGAATATACTTCTCTTGATTCTCCTTGAGTTCTCATTCACCAATTTTTTTTAAGACAGACAAATTTCCCAGAGTACCAAGGGCACGAAAAGATTGTGATTCGACGTTATAGTGATTTTGTATGGTTACACGATCGTCTTTTTGAGAAATACAAGGGCATTTTTATTCCTCCACTTCCAGAGAAGAGCACAGTAGGTACTGGCTACACCTCTTCCTTATGTACTGGTTATCTCTTTGGCTTTTCTTTAACTCTAAGCAATGCTAAAACCATTGGGTGTCCAATATGTTCAATCTGGATATATATTGATTTATCATTGCATATTGGAAATGGGAGGGACAAGAATTGGGAGTCATGTTGGCGGAAGTTGTTATAGATTGACATATTTAACTGTGTTAAACACGCTTAATGATGTGTGCGTTTGGGGGCGTAAATCCCATTTTCGTTGGAGAAGTATAGGTTATGAAGATTAAGTATTGGAATCTATCATGTGGAGCCACCAGCTTTTGCACCAATAAAATAATCTTCTTTTCAGAAAGCATTTTGAGATTATTATATCTACCTTCTTGCAGAGAAGTTCCGATTTAGTGCAGAATTTATTGAAATGAGGCGTCAAGCTCTGGATGTGTTTGTGAACAGAATAGCTTCACATCATGAACTTCAGCAAAGTGACGATTTGAGAATCTTCTTACAGGCTGATGAGCAGGTAATGAATGTTAACTTGGTTGGAATATTTAGTGAAGTCCATATGCTATATTAACCTTTTGCAGAGGTATATGGCCTTGTTAGTCCGATGTATGTGATTCTGATTGTTACTAAGCCATATCATTGACTCTCGTTTTTATCTTGTACTGGTTTTGAGGTCTCGCTAATTGGTGTTCCTTTACCTTGAACACACATAGTTGTAAAGGAACAACTGCTGTAACTGACACAACTCTTTATTTCTATTAATTAATTGAGCATTATCTTTGAACAATTTAGTGGTCATTCAGTTTTGAAGCGATTTATACAAGGATTAGTAATGCAAAGATTAGTAAATTAGGGAATATAATGAGGGATTATTTATTGTTGGAGGATTGGTATGATATACTACAAGTTACTATACAATGTAAATGTATAATTTAAAATCTAGTTGCTTTTTAAACAAAAAAAAGTTTGTTTACTTTTATAAGGTTAGTTTTGTGATTTCAGTGTTATTAATTTTGTGTTGTTATCCGCATTTTTATTCCACATACCATTCCGTGCAAGAAAATCCATAGGTTCCTGCAGAACTTCTGCTTGTATTTTATGAGGTAGACAATAGTAGCAACCAAACATTGCACAAAATATACTAGTCTTCACAGATCTTCAGCAATTTGGAGACCTCATGTTTATTGATTTCTCTCAGATTGGTTTTGATGACATATCCTCTCAAAGTTCTCTTCTCTTCAATTATTGAATGCTTTAGATTTCAAAATCTGTAGGAAGAGTTCACATAACGTTGTACTTGAGATATGAAATGCTCCTTAGGCGCACACATGTTGAACATGTATCATGCATTTATCATATCAGCTTTCATATTTTTCCTAATATTGCTCAGTTTCATCATCATCTCAAAAGTGATTTGCGTTTGTTTTTGGTTGCCTTTTCTTCAGACAATGGACAGAGCAAGGTTCCAGGAGACTGGTATTTTCAAGAAAAAGCCTGCAGATTTGATCCAAATCTTTAAGGTATCTGACAGTTGCATAGAATAACACTACAATTTCCGTATAATTATAATTCGAATCCCACATTTTTTAAATTTTGATCATACTTAATGAAACAAACTCCCCGTCTATGCTGCTTCTTTGAAAACATCTCTATTGATGTGATTTACTGTTATCTAATTGTTCATAATTCAATGTGGGCCTGTGGTGCATATAGTGTGTTGCTTTTCTTGAATTTTAGGTATATTCATGGACTGCAAACCACATTTAGCTGACCCCACTGAGTGAGGAATATTACAATGGTTTGTCCACAAGATTATTGTAAAACTAACAGTAAGTCGTAAATGGCAGGATGTCCAGTCTAAAGTGAGTGATGTTGTTCTTGGAAAGGAAAAACCAGTTGAAGAATCAACCCCAGAATATGAGAAGATGAAGAGCTACATATTTGAGCTCGAGGACCATTTAGCTGAGGCTCAAAAGCATGCTTATCGTCTTGTCAAGAGGCACAGAGGTAGGGAAAATCTAATTCAAGGCATTGAGTACTCTGTGTTAGTGTATTTGCAGTTCATATATCTAATACAGTATTACGGCAGTTTCTATTTCACTCTCTCAAGGTGATATCTATTCCATTCTCAAGCAGTGAGAGGCTTGGTGATTCAGGTGCCATTGCCTTCTTTCTACCTTTTTCGCCCCCTTCCTTGCCTGTAGCTAAGCTTCTGGGAGGAGTCATCCTATTCCTTTGTCCGTTAACCAAGTGGGCTACTTTATTAACTAAATTTAAAATTCATATTAGTAGTTTGATCCTCATATCCGTGCCTGAGTAATAGTGAAGGAAGTTCATCATCAACTTTTCTGGGAGAAAACAAGGTTGACAAGACATTGGCCCCAGCAGGGCTCGAACTCACGACCTTCGGTTCATCATCAACTTCTTTCTCTCCAATGGAAAAGTTTACATTTGTAAATCCAAGTGCTGGATTGGAGAAGATTGAAGTAGATGTGTTATTGTGTGAAGCTAAGATCCATCTGCAATTCTGCCACGGTGGGGGTTCTTCAGTTGCAAACTGACCTAAATTAGATAATAATGATTAAGACATTATTAGGAATGTGTACTGGAGAAACTCGAATCAAGCTAATGAAAAGCCTCTCCTATTTCCTATCATGAGAAAGGGAACAACGTGCATGATCAATTGCTTTTTCCTTTTGCTTATAGTCATACTGGCCGTAAGAAAATCCAATTTTGGGGCAGATGGGAACATTTTTGTTCAGATCTGTGATTGGGCATATAATGAGGATGCAGCGAAGAGGATATTACTATGTAAAATTGCAAATACCCCAGATGCAATTTGAAAATGAGGAATTTCAAATGTGAACTGTTGTCAAGCCTCTCTCTGTATTTGACATTTCTCGATCTCCTTTTCTTTGCCTCGCAGTTTTCAGTCCGGAGATGGCATTTGACTTTTCTTATCTCATCATGTGTTTGTTTTTCTAACATATTGTATGCTGTAATCTCCTTTCCCTCTTTATGTATATGACAGAACTTGTCATTCCAAGCACAGCTGACTTATGGTTTCTTGTTAACTCAGAGTTGGGCGAGTCTCTCTCAGAATTTGGAAAGGCAGTCAAACTTCTTGGTACTTGTGAAGATGATGCCCTTGGAAAGGCATTTTCAGAACTTGGGGCAAAGTCTGAGATAATATCAATTAAGCTGCAGAAAGAGGTATTTTCAACAAAGAATAACCAATGGTCTTTGCTCTTATTCAGAATTAGGTAATGATAACAGACAGTGCTCTGTCACTCAGGCCCACCACCTTTTAATGAACTTTGAAGAACCTTTGAAGGATTATGTTCGAGCTGTGCAATCTATTAAGGTGAGCGGTCAACTTTGCTTGTAAGAAAAAGGTGCTATTTACCAATCAAAAAAGAGAAGAAAGGTGTCATTTACTCAGCAAACGTCGGTTCAGTGTCATCAAGGCTAAAAGGAAAAAAATGTGGGTGCATTGGTGAAGAAAGACACATGATGAAGTTAACTATAAGCACATGAATGAAGTTACATACACACGCAAGAAAAAATAACTATAAAGACAACTGGTAATTATATGGGTAGAGAAATTGCGATAATTGTTACCATGTGCATTATTTGAAGTAAATCCATATCAACCACATTCAGATGTCATCACAATTTTCTATTTAATATGCTGTGGCATAATATTAAGTTTACTTCAGATCTAAGATAAAATATTTTTCATACAAAATTTCTAATTTTCTGTTCTTGATCATTAGTATATCCATATGTAACATTTGGTAACAATAATATACCATTTTCCAAGCTTGGTTTGAGCTTCGCTTCAGGACTCGAGCATGGCTTTTAAGGCAATAAGGCTCAACTTAAACAAGGTGAAGCACCGAGCCTGCCTGGAGCCTTGCTTCAGGACTTGAGTGTGCATTTAACAAATACTGCATCCTCAAAGATAAACAACTGTTGCATCTGTTTTGTGCTTTCACGTTTTTCTTTGCTAAGAGCACCCTAATGTACTGCTGCCGTCCTACACTAATCCATGCTAACTTTGAACAGGCTACTATAGCGGAAAGAGCAGCTGCATTCAAAAAGCAGTGTGAACTGACCGAGACAATTAAGTTTAAGGAAATAGATTTGTATGTCTCAACACCTATATTGCTCTTCCTCCTGTTTTGTTTCTTTTGGTGGTTTCTTGAATCTGATCTTAATTTGCATTTGATGGTTGTTCTGTTGAATTGTTGTAAGCTTTGTCTTTAACTATGTCTCATTTTTGGTCTATGACCACCTGTATTCTAGGGGTGTGGGGAAGGTTAAATATGTACTTTGGTATCTAAACTGCATGTTCGTTTTAAACGCAGCTTAATTGCTGATTTCACCTACATTGAACTCAATATTGTGATTGGGTTTATTAGCCATCATGTTGGCTCCTTGATACGCGTAGGTTTACATGGGTCCCCTTATTTCCACCCTTTCTCTCTCGATCTCAGCCTCTCTCCTCTTTCTTTCATGAGCAATAGCCATATAGGTACTTTTACTCTGCCAGTGGTATTTACTGTTGCATACTATTAGGATGACAAACTGTAATGTTTTGTATAGAAACCTAGATAGATGCGGCATCAATGAAAGGCCTTTTAGCATCAGGCGTTGAGCTGTAACTATTATGTCTAAAGATTAAATGGTGCCAAGTGTGTATTTGATTTAGTGAAAAGTGAAGAATTTACCTAAAGAATCTGATCCATTGGAAGAGTGAACTGAGTCACTTTTTGCTGTTTCATTTGATGTACCGTCCTCCTTTTGTCTTAAAAAAATATGTGACGTCATTCTTGCATATGGATTATGCATCTCGTAGGTGAAAAGTTACCTTTATACTTGTGAATCTGCAAAATAAGGAGTCGAAACGTGTGTTTGTTGCTTTATCTAACACGGGGAAGTAAGCAATCCTATTAATAATCTTCTTTAGTCATCACATGGAGCATCTCAGAGTCTCTGTTCTGATATAAAATTCGGGTCTTGCCTTTTTTGCAGAAATAAATACAGGCTGACACGATCAGAGAAGTTGGCTGAGGCTGAGCACGAGTATGAAATGGTCAGTGTGGTTTTACTTGTTCTTTTTTCAGTTGTCTAGTCATGGAATTGCCCAGGCAGTTACTGACATTGTCTTTCTCTGTAATACAGCTCAAGGCTGAAGGGGAAGAAGCATCCAGAAGATTTGATACAATAGTGAGACTTATGAACGAAGAGATTGTCCGATTTCAAGAACAGAAGACATCAGATATGGGACTTGCTTTCCATGAATTTGCTAAGGGACAGGCACGGCTATCTAAAGGCATAGCAGATGCATGGCGAAGTCTTCTTCCCAAGCTTGAAGCTCTCTCTTCATCATAATTTTACAACAATATGAAGACGGACTTAAGCGCAATCTGCTCTCGATGTGAGAGCATACATGGGAATTGTTGCATTCACTTTACAAAAGAGGGTTCTTCGAGAATTGGTTTTGTTGCTGCAGCTTGGTGGTTGTATGAATTTCTAGTTAGATACTTGTGTATCTTGTACAGCAGCGAAGAGAAAAAACTGAAAATAGCTTAAAATTAATTTCTTTTTCATCTGACAGGCAAAGCTCCAAATGCTGAATACACTTGTTTAGTTCATAATTTTTTTTTTATCTTCCTCATCCTTTTAAATGATCCATGTTTCTACATTTCAATTCTCAGAATGAGCTGTGTTTCTAAACTGTTAGCTAAACTTTTGTTTGCAACAATATCGATGCATTTCTAGTAAATCATATTTTAGAAAATGTGCAACTATGATTCCACAATGAGTTAGATTTGTTGTGTTAACAAGAAAGGAATGACGAAATCAATTTGATTGAATATGAAATTCTAAGATCACTTAAACCAATTTGATGTGACATCATTGTTGTCCCATCAGAGATTTAAGCTCTCCACTGTTATGGATTTCTTCAATATAAATTAATGACCTAGTAGTATTGTATAAATAAAATAGTCTGTCTAGTGTACTAAGCTACTATGCCTGGGCTGGATCATAGTCAAAGGTTTCTTGTCAGGGAAAAAAGTATATAGAACATCTAGTAATAGAGAAGTATGAAGTAAATGTTTTTGATATATTATTTTTGGACTAATAGTTGATATCACTTTCTTGAGATGGAGCTTAGACTATCCACCACTGATTTGCAAAAAGGCCTTATCCTATCTCATCAACATGTTCACAAAATAACCAATTCTAACAGCAAACAAATAATAAAACTAAAACAAGAAGTTGGGGAAAAAAGAAGGCAAGTAGCCATGTCTTCCTTAACAACTAGACAGTTTTTTCACATAACACATAATTCTCAAGTACAAATTTGTCCTTCCAGGTCTATTCCTCTGTCAACTGCGTTCATCACCAACAAGAACAGGTTCTTTAATCTCAGTGAGTTTTCTAGTTACCAGACTTTCACTGTTGTGGTGAAAGCAGGTGGTGGGGATGGAAGCATTTCATCTAAAGATCAAGATTATGAAGATGGGGTTTCTCTGGGAACAATGAAATTGCCTTCAGATATTGATCTTGCAAGATTTGAAACTCTACTTTTTCAGGTATTGCTTTTGATTGTGAATTTGTTTTCAAGATAGTCATTTTCTTGTTGAAGGGTGTCTTGGAGCAACAATAAACTTGTTTTTATGTGACCTATAGGTCGTAGAATTGAGCTGTGGAAGCAACCACTAATGTTTGCTTTAGGATACATCACACCTCTTGGGTTTGGGCCCTTTCCCGGACGTTGCTATCACATGATGCTTTGTGCACCAGACAACCTTTGGTAGTTATGTGCATGTTGAAATGTCTTTACTTTTTTAGTCTATCTAATTAGGTGTGGTAAGAAGAGTATGTCAGACTAGTTTTTGAGTCCTTAATGGCCCTTCCCTTTGAAGCCACAGTCCATAATTACGAAAAGTGAACTTCTGTTGTTGTGTATATTTGTTTGTAAAGAAAACCTCAACAATCACCAGGAGGTGTGGGAATGGTAAAGGCTCTTCCACCTTTAACTAGAGGTCTCGGAATCTGAATTATCAGTTGGTTAACCGGAAAACCTTCAAAGGGGCTCAAGAGAATGACTAATGCGGAAACAATTTGCCTCCTTAGGCATAGTGTTTTGATTAGAGACATTAGCAGCGAGCCTTGTAATGAAAGGACTAGTTTACTCTCGACATTTCTGTATACATCACCGCAAGACCAATAACAGAAAGATGGAGATTTGAAAAGAAGTCATAACAAAATTCCATATTCGTGTTTGCAGACTTTGCATTTGCAGATGACATTTGCTCTTGTTTGGACTTTGTGTTTATTTCTTGATGCCTCATTTAACATGCAAAATCCTCTGTATAAGTGTTAACATAGAAAGGAAAGATATCATATCAAGCACTGATCCCCCTTATTCTACTAGTATCTTTGTCAATAAACTGGAATAGCGAGGATTCATATAGCTGACTCTAGCTTGTTTGAGATTGAGTCATAGTTGTTTTCATTTACTGTTTACAACCTTAGTATGTTAATGTTAAGGATGTTTTGTTTTGTGACTTTCAGTGGGCTAACAGCCTTTGTCAAGGAGCTATGCTGCCACTACCCGTGCCCCTAAAGGTAATTCATACTGATTTCTAAGCTCGCTATGCTGTCAAATCAAGCTATAATCCGTTCAAGCCATTCAATAAATAGGAAAGTCATATCAGTGAACATTTAATCACATAAAACCTCATGAAAATTATAACCAATCAATCTCGAGTCTAATATACATTGAGAAACTTTCTGTTCATTCTCGAACAAGTCCTATTGTAGTAGGTTGTAGCTGCAAAGAGATAGAGAGGAATTTGACTAAGGGATGGGGCGATAAGCTTAGCTTGTTTGGCTCATAGCACCAATGTCCTCTATCACAGAAGGAATGCATCGAAGTTTCAATAAACGAGGGATGGTTCAACAGGAAAAAATCAATCGTACATATAACAAAATGAACAGATTCTGCATTCTTTTTTCCTGTCTGGGGACTGATGTCATGTTCATCATTTCACTGCCTCCAATTCAGCAAACTCATACATTTGCAGACTAAATACTCGAATTGCTCGTGTGGTTTGAAGAATGTTCATCAAGATAAGACTTACAAGTTAAACTTTTGTATACAGGTTGACAAAATTCCTCGTGGAGCCAGAGTTTGTTTTATTTCAGTTGACGATGCTCAAACAGAAGTTCTTGCATATATAGACTGTATGGTTTTCCCTGCAACAGAGACCTCACCTCCAATATTTCGAGCCATACGAAATGGACCCTCGAGAGATAAGGTGCCCCCAGGGGAGCCAAGAATCATGAGAAGCCTTTTAGGTGCCCTTCAGAAGTCTGTAGAGATAGCTAGAGTTTGAAAGTGGGAACACTTTTTTTCCGTTTCAAAAGTTCTTTTTTTCAACGCTCTTTTATGTATAAAAGCATTTCGCATCTTCAAATTCAATGGAACTTCATCACAAGTGTAATTAAAATTTAGAGTATCATATATATTGTTCAAGTCTATGTTGCTCGAGACTCTTCAAAAATGTCAACTAGTCCAAAAGTAGTGTATTTTTAAGAATATGATATAGGTGCGGCATCAAAAGAACCTAATTCATATCCATTAAATAGGGAAGTGTTTCCTAGTAGAAACTTTTTCAATGATCAAACTTTTTAATCGAATTCGCAATAATGTGCAAATTGAACACTAATGTGAAATATGAAGCTTAAATTATGCAATGACATAGTATTACATAAATTCACTATGTAAATATTCTCTCTTTGAGATCATTCTAGAACCTGGTTAGTATTTGGTATTGGTTAAATTTTAGTATGTCGCTATCACTACCAAATAAATAAAATTATTTGTAGCCAATCTTTGGCTGGATCTGGAAAAGGAAAGTAGCTGCCTAAAGCAAGTTGGCTTAGGTGAGCATTTTGAACTTTGGCCTCTTCCTTGCATAAAAACTTTGATTCTCAGTAGAAAAGCCCATATTTTTTTTACTATTTCTTTCTGAAAAGGGTGAAGATGGGTTCTATCTCTTTTTGCTTTCATCCATTAAAGACCCATGTTTTGTTTAGCTCCTCAACTCCAAAGAAGCTATCTTTCTTGAAAGACACATCAACAACTCAGCTTGTTTGTTCTTCTACCTCTAAGGATGGCTCTGAATCTTCTGGTGATAATTATCCAAGGTTTGTTTTGAATTTGGTACTGATTTGCTCTTAATAATTATGCTTGGTGTGAGATATGAGTTTGGCAAAGGTGAATTCTTTGGATGTACAGGTAGAATAATCCTCATTTTGATAAAGTTTGTAGCTTTAGCATCTGATTAACATCCTTTTTGGTTATTATTGGAGATGGAGCTAGGATTTTAACTTTACTTGTTCTTTTTTGTTTTCACACACCATTTCTTTCTTGAAAGGGTGAAGATGGATTCTATCTTTGTTAGGAGATAATAATACAAGGTTTGGGTAATGTTGAATTTGGCATAAAGTATAGTCGTCTCAAGTTGGGATAAAGGAGGAGGAGGGGCGAAGGCCAACAAAACTTAGTTTCTCGAAATACTGAATACTAATGTTTGTTACAGTAATTTCTGCATCATTGAAGGGCCGGAAACAGTTCAAGATTTTGGTCAGATGCAGTTTCAAGAAATCCAAGATAACATAAGGAGTAGGCGCAACAAAATCTTCCTCCTCATGGAGGAGGTGAGTTTTCTCAAGTTGATCAATTGTACTAGAATAAAACTGGAAGGATTTACTTATTATTTCCTAAATGTTGTACTGTCAAATAGCTTTTTAATTTCCGATTCATTTTCAGGTACGTAGGCTGAGAATACAGCAAAGGATAAAGAACTCAAACAATAGAGCTGAGACTGGTGGAGATGAAAATGAGATGCCAGATATCCCATCGATGATACCATTTCTTCCTAACATGGTAACTTCCCAAAGATATTTTGGTTTGTCTTGACCTCAAGTTAATATACAATAATAACTGTGTTCACAGTCAAAATATCTTGATACAATACAAGTCTTGACAAAAACTACTGGGTTCACGTGACAAAAACTCCCTGTTGGCAAAGACCTTTTGTTTGTTATGATTAGAAACATTTTTTTAGCTAGCTTAGCATTGAGAACAAATAGATTTAAAGCTTGCCAAATTGATTTATGTGTATGAAACTGACATATTCTGTTTTGTTTGTCAATTGACATTTTGCGACACTTATCCTTTTACTTAGTTTCTTCAAGTTTACTGTGTATTTTTTGTTTGTATCAGACTCCAAAGACACTGAAGCAGCTTTATCTAACAAGCTTTTCATTTATAGCTGGTATTATGGTTTTCGGTGGATTACTTGCCCCAGTAGTAAGCTCATAAAACTCAATTCTTTCTTTGCACCTTTGTTTATCCTTATTCTGGTTCTGAATTATGCATAACGCGGCTATGGCTTTAGTTATTTGTGTATTCTTGAGTTATGAAGCCTTTGGACTGCTGTAACTCTTTGACATGCAGCTTGAGCTGAAATTAGGTCTAGGAGGCACCTCATATGAAGATTTCATACGGAACATGCATTTGCCTATGCAATTGAGGTACATTTTCAGGCGTAGGGAAGAATTTTGAATTACTCCTTACAAACATCGTTAAATTGTGCAAATTTGTTTACTTTCTTTTTCTCTTCTTCTCAGCCAGGTCGACCCTATAGTGGCGTCATTTTCAGGTGGGGCAGTGGGAGTCATCTCAGCCCTCATGCTAATAGAAGCTAACAATGTAGTCCGACAAGAGAAGAAAATGTGCAAATATTGCCACGGAAGTGGTATGTCCATGTGAAGTTTGTTACATATCATTGCACAGTGTCTACACTATTGAACTCTTGACTGATAATTGCTACCTCTTTTTGATTATTTGAGTTCATAATCTCATTTCGTGTAGGGTACTTGGCATGTGCACGCTGTTCAGCAAGCGGTAAATGCCTTCATACTGAACCAATTTCAGTGAATGGTTCTTATCAATCGTTGCGTGTACCATATCTTAAAAGATGTGCAAATTGCTCTGGGACCGGCAAGGTATGAAGCTCCATCATCTCCTCAGTTAATAGTCATCTTATCATACCAATGCATATTCAAGAATCACAATTTTTTTTTCCTGAAGAGTAAACCTTCATATTCATCCACATTAATGACAGGACCAAGTTGAGGCCTTTCCTCACTAGTTGGAACATAAGCCTCACTTACTACAATCTTCATTGAGCCCCTTCCTCCTATCCTTGCTACCTACAAAACAAGTCCTCTTTCAATCTTTTGTAACTAAGGAAGACGCAACTGATAGATGCATGGGTTGATTTTTCCATAAAAAGATTTCCATCACCAATTTAGTGTTTCCTTCTTGTGCTATAGTGTGCTCAAGCATCTTTCATCCACAATTAAAAACAACATTTCTGTTGGAAGAAAATTTTGTGACTGTGAGGATAAAAACTATCATATTCATCTACATTAATTAATGAATTCTATCATAGTACAGGACCAAAACGAGGCCTTCCCTTGTTGGTTAGAATAAAACCTCAACAACCACCTTCATTGAATTGCATCAAAATTCCATGACGGACCTATCCATCAGAAATGCTTGTTCTTGTTGTAGTATTAATGTGCTCATGCATCTCTCATATAGCAAATTTCGAGTTTTCGACGACTTTGTCTTATCCTACATATTTGCTAACGGATCTTTTTCTCTGTTCATACTATGATTTTTGTCTAGGTAATGTGCCCTACATGTCTCTGCACTGGGATGGTGATGGCAAGTGAACATGACCTTCGTATAGATCCATTTGATTAGAAACAATTTCCCATTTTGTAACCGACATTCAGACAAAATATAATTGGTCATTTTCCTTTTACTATATGCATTGGTAAGGCAAGACTTTGGTTATGAAGGTGATAAGTTCTCTTCTTCTTTTTTTAATGTTGAACAATATCAACTAAGCCTCCAAACACGTTGAAGTTGGCTATATGAGTTCTTACATCTTGTCAACTCGTATGTGTATGGTTGGGGTTGAGAATCGCTTGATAATAAAATATACATATACAGCTATGTAAGACAGTTTGGCCGAGTGGTCTAAGGCGCCAGATTTAGGCTCTGGTCCGAAAGGGCGTGGGTTCAAATCCCACAGCTGTCATAAGTTTTTTTTCCTTTTCATTTATTGTATTCTATAACATATTTAAAGTTATAAGTCTTTGTTTGTTTCTTATATTCTATTCTATGTTAATTCACGTCATGTTACCTAAATTTAAACATAAAGATATATATTTAGCAAGTCAAAAAATGAGTTTAGGTAAAAAATATTCACGACAAATCTTACGCACCCTTTATGTTTACAATGACATCAAACCATTTGAAAATTTCATAGTTGAAAACGAGAACATATATCAGTTTTTATGTATCATGTGCTCATTTAGAAACTTGTTACCTAAGAAAGAATCGATGACCAAAACCTAGTTTAGTTTTAATTTAATAAGTTGCATATCAAATTTAATTTAGAATTCACTTTAAAAAAAAATTCAATTGAAATTCGGTAATGTGACGTAGTGAAGGGAACCATTACAGAAGAGATATCTTTGTTGAATTTATTAGCAATCGAGAGAACATTATGGGATAGTATAACGAATGATAAAACTTAACGTAAAAAAAAAAGAGGGGCAGGAATAGCCTTCACCCAAATTAGAGGGGCCACGCACAGTCAAAATAAAAACAATGGGGGAAAATTACAAATATTATTAAAAAAAAAGAGCTCATCCCGAAAACCCTAATATATAAACAGCGGCAGCCATTTTTTTTAGCTTCTACTGCAAATTAGGGTTTCTGCAAGCTGTATCTCTGAACTTTCTCACTACCAAGCTCAGCCGAAACCATGGTACTATTGCTCTCAGTTCTCAGATGCAACAACAAGTTTCAATTTCTCGGACAATTTTTTTTCTTTTTGTGTATGGAAAATTGAATATATGGTGATGAAATTGTTTGTTTGTTTGTTTGTTTGTTTGTAGTCGAGGAGAAAGACCAGGGAGCCTAAGGAGGAGACTGTTACACTTGGACCAGCAACAAGGGAAGGTGAATTGGTGTTCGGTGTTGCACACATTTTTGCATCGTTCAATGATACATTCATTGTGAGTTATGATTTTAAAAATCGGATGTAGAATGTAGAATTGGCCGTGTGATTTTGAATATTTTGCTGAATCTTAGTTTATTTGTTGAATGCAGCACGTTACGGATTTGTCTGGAAGAGAAACTATGGTTCGCATTACTGGTATGCCTTAGTGTGACATTTTAGTTGCTGATTAACTGATAGCTATATAATATATTTATGTTGCTTTTGATGTGAACATTGGTTTTACACACACACACACACACACACACACACACACACACACACACACACACACACACACACACATATATATATATATAT
>JAPFFP010000113.1:3825972-3837724 GCA_026153255.1 Solanum medicagineum | reverse complement strand
TATATATATAGATAGAGAGAGAGAGAGAGAGAGAGAGACGTAAATGAGGTTTTTTTTTCATGATCCAACAGCCTCTCGTTATTTGATGATATATTTTTATTTTCTTGAATTTTGGTGGTAGAAAATGTAGAGTATCTCTCTTGTTAGGAAACGCTTGACTTTCATCTCAATTTGTTGTGCATCATGTTTGCAGGTGGAATGAAGGTGAAGGCAGACAGAGATGAGTCTTCTCCATATGCTGCTATGCTTGCGGCCCAGGATGTGTCCCAGCGATGCAAGGTACTTTGTTGTGTGATCTTTGATAATGTATTATTTCTTAAATCCTACTGAACTGATAAGCACATCAGGTACGAAGTTGTCTAGTTCAGGTCCTTGTCTAGGGCATTCAGTATAAACCATTTATGTATGAAATAAGGAAATGAGGTCTTTTTACGTAGATTGTACTGTAGATTTACAGGGATTGAAAAAGGACATATGATTGTAGAGTCTCATTATCCTAATTTCACTGAATATTGAGATCATCTTATTTATCTTGAATATTGCATTCTATGTTGGTGCATATAATTGATGTTTTCTTTGCTGCATTAAGCAGTAAAATAGGTGCCAAATTAGATAGCTTTTTTATAAGTGGAGAGTGTTTTTTTGGTGAAAAAATTTAGCAGTTAACCTTAGGTCCATTTGGTGCTTCTGATGTCTCCCTTTTAGTAGAAGATTTTACTGAATGTCCGCTAAATCTAATGATTCTTTTCTGCTGACAAAACATTTCAAAGGTCTGATAATGTATGGGATAGCCTTTTCTCCTATCTCTGGCTCTCACTAGGTTGACGATGATCTGAAAGATTGCATTTGGGCCCCCTATGCCTGATTCATCTCAGTTTTGCTACATGATATCAAATTTGTGTAAATACTTGATAGGAATAATAGTACCAAACACATCTGTAGGCCCCATAGGTTTTATGGCACTGGTTTGGATCTATTATGCTCTGTTCTAGAAGATTGCATTCTGGAGTGTGATGGGATGTGCACTTTCTGTTTTCAGACACTTCCACCACTTGCAGCTATATATGAGGCTTGGAGCATGGAAAATATGTGTACTTAAGATTCTATTTAAGCGGAAGGCTTTTAAATGGTGGTCTGTAGTATTTTAAATGGATTCCACACTATGCCATTTATTTGGAGTCCAGATATAGCCGTGCTAAGTTGTTATTTTAAGACTCCACCTCTCACATCCTTCCATCTTTGTTCATTTAGTCTTAATGTCATTAGGTCTGTTCATCTCTTGCTGTACTTTTAAAATATTATTAATTATTTTTTGATTTCCAGGAACTTGGAATTAATGCTCTTCACATTAAGCTTCGGGCTACAGGAGGCAACAAGACCAAGACTCCTGGTCCTGGCGCCCAATCTGCTCTTAGGGCATTGGCTCGTTCTGGCATGAAAATTGGACGTATAGGTACAAGATTTGTTGCAATACTATACGACTAATTAAAAAAGGAAAATGCCTGTTGCATTAGTATAGCATTATGATAGAATTCATGTATTATGCTCCAGGTATTCTGTTGTATCATTACTATGTCATCACTTGTAAGTAATTTTCCCTATATTATTTGCAGAGGATGTTACTCCAATTCCCACGGATAGTACTCGCAGAAAGGGTGGTAGAAGGGGAAGGAGGCTGTGAAGACTTTTCTCATCTACAACATGCTGCAAGTTGGAGAATATTGTTGTTCCTTTCAATATCTATTTACATTTGATTTCTAAATACTTTGTAGCTCAGCACTTTTGGTTTCGAACCCCTTCATTTTGAGTTCTAAATACTTGCATTTGGTTAATGTAGCCTGATTGTTGGAAAAGTTTTAACTCTTCTGTTGTTTCATAAAGCTTAATGTCATCAAATTGTTGGAATTTATAATGCCATCAAAACCTGTGAAATTAGTCAGAGTTTTACAGTAAGCTTGCATATGTTGTATAATCTTAAAAAGGAGACAAAGCAGTGAATCTTACAGTGAAGCATTTCCCAAGTAAATATATTTTTATGGAGTGAACTAAGAACAATGAAAGACAATCTTCATTCTCTTCGAGCACAAATAAATACACTCATGATTCTTCAAAACAGAAACTAAGAACGTATTACTAATAATATCACAAATTAAAATGAATACTTCGTTTTATGCAAGATGACAATGACAATTTCATTATGTATCTACTTCACAAAATGACAAAAAGTATGAAGTTGAAATCACTATTCCGTTGTTACCTCAATTTTCACCAATTTCAGACACGATAGTATAAATTTGAAATCACGATTCGTTATTATCTAAATTTTCACCTTAAATTTTAAAATTAAAATTTATTTTTCAAACTTGGGAAGTTAGCTTTGAAAGGGCCCAGCTTTATACTCTTTGGCCCATTTACTTTTTGGCCCATTAATGATCTGCTAAAACCCTAATTCCGGAGTCTATAAATCTCCATTAACAACATCAACATTTTTGGGGATCAGCCAACCCCAATGCAGCCGAATTAAAGTGAGCTTCTTCTATTTTCATGAAATTGAATGAATTACTTGTTGTTATTGTGTTTTTTTTTTTCCCTTTTAATGGGTTTATAACTGCAACCTCTTATGCAATTTTGAATTTGCTACTTTGGAAGTTATAAAACCCTATAATTATTTGCCATTCTCAACTTAGTCAGCTGAGTGTTTTCCTGTTGCAGTTGATTATCATGACTGGTAAATTTAATACATTGTTTCAAAAACAAAACTTTATGTTAATTGACTATTATTTTTAGTAAATACAAAGATATGTTGCTCGGATTTTCCAAAATTCAATTGAAAGATTTGATTTTTGGATGATGTTATAATATTTTTCTAATTTGATGGTGTATAGGTTGGTTTGATTAAATTTGCGCAGCCCTTAAGATCGCCTTCCATTATGCACCATGGAAGCGTTTTGAGTCATAGCTGCGCTATATTAAATGTATATATACACAATATTTTGTATGTACAATTGTACATATGAATGGTGTGTTATATGCTGGAGAGTTTGCTCGAGGGTTTTCCTTTAGTGAGTCTCCTTTTGCCTTGCCTAATTGTTTGGGTCATATCCCTTTTTTGGTTCTGTCTTTTCCATTTGGGATTGTAGAACCAAAGTTACTTCGAATGGCTCTAGTTGAGGTGGGGTGTACATTATAGTGTAATTTTTATTTCAGTAAACTTAACTATTGTTATGGCAAGAGTGATGCAAAACAATTAGATGTGCGAGAGGTGAACTCCTCTATGAGCTCAATTATCGAGGCTTATTGATATTCTGACTTGCCCTTATGAACTACTTTCCATTTCAGTGTAGGAATTTCAGTTTGATTAGCTTTACATCATTTGTGTGGTTGTAAATGTTTAAGTTTTAAATGGAATATGCCAGTTGAACTTTTTTGGATTTTAGAAATGTGCTATCTTTAGGTATTGCAGAACCAAGTACACTTAGAATAGCACTTGTGAGGTGGTGTGTACATTACATTGCAAGCAAGTATTAGCAAACTTATATTTGTTATGGCAAGAGTGATTGAAAACAATTAGATGTGCGAGGGGTGAATTCCTCTATGAGCTCGATCATCAAGGCTTATTGATATTCTGACTTGCCTTATGAAGTACTTTTCATATCATTTTGGAAGAAAACATGCCCTTGAACTTGTGCTCTCAATTAGGAATGTAAATTGTTTTGAACCGAGTATAATGGTCATCTTATGTTATTATTGTGCCTACTTTTGTGGTTGTGATCCTTGGTTCTATCTTAATCATAGGAGATTATGGAGTGAAATTGATTCTGAATGGCTTTTGTTGGACGTGGTGTGTACATTAACCCTCTAGTTTTATTATTAGATCTATTGTTTTTATGGCAAGAATGATGAAAAACAATTAGATGTGTGAGTGGTGAATTCCTCTATGAGCTCAATCATCGAGGCTTATTGATATTCTGACTTGCCTTTATATCGTTATTCGCATTTCATATTTTAAAAAAATGTATGTATTTTGAAACTTGTGGCCTTAATTTAGTGTTTGTATGGTTGTGAAAATTTGTCACAAAGGTTAAAAACGAAAAGTTTAAGTTAAATTGTTTTCAAATTTAGAAATTGCCATCTTTTTTGAATCTTCAAAGGAAATAGAACACTTTCTGCAGTGTCATATGCGTTGCTGGTTCTACCTTTCTCATGTGGTATTATAGAGCCAATGATACTTTGCATCTCTCTAATTGAGATGTGGTTTACATTATATTTCTATATTTGTTTGTAAAACGACTCTATTATGGCAAGAATGATGAAAAACAATTAGATGTGCGAGGGACGAATTCCTCTATGAGCTCAATCATTGAGGCTTATTGATATTCCGACTTGCTTTTGTGTACGCTTTATGTGTTTGATTTATATTGCAATAAATTGGTCCACTTATGGTCTTTAGAATCTTAGTATGACTAAAAGCTTCCGTACCAACCGTAAATTGAGAATTTCAAGGCAGGTTGTTTTCAAATCTATTAATCAGGAGGTTCTTTTGACAATTTTACTTGTTTTAGGCTATGTTGCTCGTACTCTTCAAAAATGTCATTGGGTATGCGTCGGATACTTCAAAACTTGTGTATTTTTGGAGAATCCGATACGGTTACAACATTGAAGTGAAGAGTCCCACAACTTAGGTTTTAGGTGGTATAGGAATGATGAATATCTATTGTGTGAAAGGGAGAACTCCCTGTTGAATCTTTACACAAACCGCTTATTGATATTCTGACCTTACTTTTTTGACATTGAGCAAGTGCATTTGTTTTCACTTTCTTTCTCTTGGGGTTGTGTGTGGGCAACAGGTGGGTATTAATTTACTTTAGTTTTGCGTGCGTTAGTTACTCTATATTGTAATTCAATATATGGCAAGAATGATGAGTCTATTAGATGTGCCAGGGGCGTATTCCCGATGAGCTAAAACTTCTGAGGCTTATTGATATTCTGACTTGCCTACTCAATTCAAGAACCTTTGTTCCCCATTATCTTTTGTAGCTGAACTTCTGTTTTTCTCTTTGTTGGGACAAGTTATTGGACGTGTACTGCTAACTTTGTAAGGTCACATTGATCAAATTACCTGTGCAAGTGGAATTTCTCAGGATTTTCTTTGCAAACTCAATTCATTTTATGGTGCTGGAGTCTTTATAAAAGACCTTGGTCGTGTTTGGGAAACCTCTAAAACTTGTGAATCTTTGGAAGGTTCGACACATTAGCAGTTTCTATCACATTTTTGTGGCCATTCTTTACAGTCAAGAACTGAGCTTAATCTTGTGAATACATTTCATTCGATGACTTTTGGCTTCTTTCTCCATGAGCTGAAATTTGACTGCTTTTGTATATGGAATTTTTGTTTTGTTTTGATCTTTTTTTTGGGTTAGACTTTTTTACGTTTTCTTGCTTGTCGATGGTAAGGAGGATGAAATTATTATATGCAAGAATCATCAAGTGAGTGTGTGAGCTCCACTAGTTATGCTAATGTATTCTGACTTGCGTGTATGTTCCGATATTTCTTTACCTTCCATTTTTTCGATTTATTTGTTTCCTAGATCTCAAATTGGAGTTTGCTCAATGCCTGGTACTTTGCTAACGATGTTCTGTAGATTTACCACCTTGCAGACTGAGGCATTTGGCCAGTGTTGTTCTCACTTTGGAGTACTCTACAGTTGAAGTTCGGTCGCCTAAGCATGTGGACATGAATATCAAGGCTCGCTACAATCTATCTTCTGGAACGTTCTTTCACAATCCTTGTGACTCGATGATTTTAAGATTTGCACTCATTTTTGTCGAGTACAATTTATCAATTTTTTGTCCATTTGAGTTTGTTATTATGATTTTATTTAAATGTTTATTTTGTTTTTGATCTACTTGAGCCTGCTTTTTATATGTTTCGTCTCTAGTTAACTGAAAGAGAGATTTAATTTCTTTCTCATGTTATATGCTATGGACAATATTTTGGATCTCTTATTTTCAGTAAAATGCAATTTTTAGCTACGCAAGTTGTAATGAATTAAAAAACTTTAACGATGTTCTTCTGTTGTCTTGTATTGTATTGTTCATACTGTAATAATTTGGTGAACACAATAAGAAAAAAAGTAGGATACAGAGTAAATCTAGTATAAAAAAATAGATATAAATTATGACTACTATAGACTAAGAAAATGCGAAATGAGAAATAAAAGGAGAAATTAAAATGAGATTTTTTATCGCTATACAATGATGAAATTTACTACACAATACAACAAAATTCAAATAACAATCAAAACAAACATTGATTTCTAAACTATATTATTCAAACATTGTTTTCTAAACCACTAATAATCACCAAAATTAGGATTGAGTATAAATATCCAAATTATTCAGTTTTTTTTTCAATAGTTTGATTTTTGATTTGGTGTTCGATGTTGGATGTAGAAAGTTCGAAAATTTTGACGCATTCAAGAATTGAATTTTTATTTATTAAAAAATTATTGATTTAATCATATACTCATAAATTGCATTCATCAAGTGCGATTTATGTGTAATGTAATACTCTTATTAATTTTTAATTAAAATATTATTTATTTAATCATTATTTATAAATTACATTTGTCAGGTGCAATTTATGTGTAATGTAATATTCTTCTTAATAAAATAGATTATTAATTTAATCATTCACTCATAAAACTACTTTATACCACATTTATTATACATAAAATTGTAATTTATATGTAATGTAATGTAATGTACTCCCCTTGGAAACAATCTCTCTACTTTTGTGGTAGTGATAAGGTCTGCGTACATTTTACCCTCCTCAAACCCCACTTGTGGGATTACACTGAGTATGTTGTTGTTGTTGTTGTAATGTAATGTATTCCTTCCGTCTCATATTACTTAAATTTTTGACGATTTTGAAAAGGTTCAAAATATTTAAAATTAATATGTCAAATTTTCAACTTACTTTATATTAGTCACTAGATAATTTAATTTTTTCTTTCATGCTATTATTATTACCTCATCTTCAGTAAGCATCAGCCATTGATTAGACTAGTAGGTCCCACTCAAGTAATCTCAGCCGTTCAAATGAAATTAGAGCAGGTGATTTGAAAGCCTCTGTGTGCTATTTATAATTGAGAGTTTCATACATCGGCAAAACGGAAGTGGAGTGACGTTCGATGGACCAAAACGGCGTCGTTAGCTTTCGCCGCCGACGATCGCCGTCGTCCGATCGATTCCTCGGCGTATTCTCTTCGCCGCAGAGTGATAATGCTATCGGCGATGCAAATGTATCCATCGCTGGTGATGAGCTGAACGAGGATGATGTTTTCTGGACAGGAGATTTTGCTGAACCTCAGCGGCGCTCTACTTCCCCTGCTTTGAACAGTCTCCGACAAACTTTCCGTCAGCCGGAGAAATTCGGTATTCTCGCTGCATTGCCTGAGGATCACAGGAAACTTAACCGTCCTGTTGTTTGTCGGAAACCTTCGATAACTTCCTCACCTACTAGTACCAAGCTGTTTCATTCACCACCGATTTCATCTTCACATTCAGCAACGATGCCTTTTTCTCGAGTTTTTCCTTGGATTCCGAAGCCTCCACTGGATAGAGAAGATAGCTATAACCGTAACTATTCACAGACTATGCCGGTGAGGAAGTTTCAACACTCGGTGCCAGTGAACGTGCCGATGATGCCGAAGAAGGCGCCGAGAAGTGGCCTTGTTGATGTAGAAATCGATGATGATGAGGGAGACGATGAGATGCTTCCGCCGCATGAGATCGTAGCCAGAGGATCAGCTAGATCACCTAAAACCACGTTTTCAGTGCTCGAAGGCGTGGGAAGAACACTCAAAGGGAGGGATCTTCGTCGAGTTCGCAATGCTGTTTTCCACCAAACAGGTTTTCTAGATTGAAATGATCACGAACAGTTCAATTAATTTTGATACATCTCAGTGAATTATGCATATAGTTAATCAATCTGGACTGAAATTTTCGTCCAAAAACAGTATAACTGGATTGAAGTGAAATTTTCTAGCCAACTTTGAGTCATGGACTCCATCATTAGTTAATATTATACAATGGAGACAGTTCTATTTGTTTTTTCATCCGTTTCTTCAGTTTATGGGTGTTTACCGTGTTAATGGGAGTGGAAAATATTATTCTAGGAAATTTTGGTGTACATTTGGCAATGGAGGTCAAGAGAATTTGAATGGAAAATAGTTTTGTTAGATGTTTATATGGTTGTGATTGGAAGAACTTCGTTACCTGTTAATTGTTATCAAATCAATCATTTTAGCTTTAAAGTAGGCTCCTGTTTACTGTCTCGTATTGTAATTCGGTATACAAATTGCTAAATGCTATGTAGATTATCTGTACTTGTTAACTGTTTTGAAATTCTCATCTTCAGCTTGATTTATAGATGTAATGACCATTAGATAGATGATTCATGATTTTGGTGGATGATAAAGCATCAATTGGTCCAAGTGACATATAATTCTGTCATAATACCCTGGAGTATTCACTTCAATTGTGATTCATCCTTTGAAATTATATATATTGAAGGATTGAGAACCAAATATTGATTGAATGGTGGAAATGAATGGAATAGTCCATGTTTGGATGAAATAATGGAATGGGTAACTTGAGATTTATTTGATGATGAATGCGTTGAGTTACCCTGGTATAGGTAGCGTAAATGGTCAAATTAGAGGTTAGATGACCTTACTGCAAGGAAAGAAATTGAGTTCAGCTATATGTTGACCAAATTAAAGTAGCCTACGATATTGGTCAAGTGAATAATATCTAGATTGGTGATGCTTGATCCTAAATTGTTGAAGAATGCAAAATTTTGGCTTGAGAGCGTTGCATTTGGGATAATTTCTATCAGCTCTCTTTGTCAAACGGCTTGCTATGCCCAGAGCATGGAATTTGTATATTCATTAGCAGATACCCTCCGGCATTCAAGTAGAGATTTGCATCAAGGACTGACGTCATTATCATCTTCCTTAAACTGCAGTAAGTTTGGGCAGTTCATCTTAAGATCCACCTTAGTTTAGCGCATCCAGTAGTGAGCTTTTTTTAGGTAGTTGCCTTTCTAGTTGAAGTGTGTTTACCTCCATCAGGCACATGGTGCCATGTACTGTTTACATCTTATGCATTTCAGATTTGATCATATATTACATTCTGTTGGTACGCATAATTTGAGACTTTTCAAATTGTCCAAATGAATACTACAATGAAGATTCCGTGGCTCCCCCATCAAAACAACTGTAACAGGAAGTGGTTTTAATAACCATTTTATTATCTTGCAGTTTCCCTGTCTAGTTGAATTGTCTATCAATCATATCGTTCTTTACTTTGTCAACATTTGATGCATTTCAACTGCTACACTAGTTAATTGATAGACTAAACCACTATATGACTTCTGTTCTTGCTGTCTTTAAGTTATACCAACTTGCAAGCCATCTTTGACTCTAAAGAATGCTTTCTGCTTTTTAGTTCTTAAAAGAGTTAGCTTCAATGATTGGATCTAGTGCTTATCTCTCAAAGTTAGCTAACCTTCCCTGATTTCAGTCCCAACATAGGGGGACAAAAATACCAAGGTGTGCGGGATACGATAAGAACGTAGCACCTTATTGCAGTTGGAGATTTCAGGTTCTGGTATTGTCCATTGATTACTGTTTTCTTGATATTGAAAATTTTAATTTGGATGACTATTTCAAGTTTGTATAATTTGTTCACATATGAGGGGAATCCTGCTATATTTGTGAAATCTTTTGTGGTGACAATGCCTTATACCTTGTACCAATGGAACCTTCTTGCACAGGTTCTTTATTTTACTGGTGCCTTCATTTCTTTTTACATTTCATGAGGCAACAGGATCCTAGTGCAACCTAAAATCTGAAGTGACGATGGCAATACCTTGATGATTTTTATGTAAGTTTGCCTTCTGGTTGTGACCATTCAGTAAATTTATGAGATATATCCAATGTGGTATTCGTGGAGACAATTATTATCTGCTCCTATAGTTTATTTATTTGCATTGATAAAACAAGAAAAACCAATATCTCCGATCAGGCAGAATTTCAGTATCTTTTATCAGGCCATGAGAGAAGCACTGAAGGAGATATCAAAGAGTTGTGGCTTTTTTGATCCTTTACATGATTCAAAAAAGTTGGGTAAATTTTTTTCACTGACTTAGTAGTAGTAGTGGAATAGTTGAGATGCGAGCAAGTAAAAGTTATTTGTTACTTGGATACTTGCCTGGTGGCCACAAGAAATTTGAACAATGATGCTTAGGTCCGATGATATTTTAATGATAGGTTTTGTAAGAACTAGTAGATACTAATACGTCAAATGCCAAGGTAAAAGAGCTATCTCTATGAAGTTGGGGCAAATATATGTCTTGACCTAATGCCGAAGTGTTTAATTTAAAGTCTGATCTAATGGAATATGTAACTTTGATGAAATAATGTCTGAAATTGGCCTTGATAAGTATATCAAGGTTCAGGTAAATATGTTTGATGTTGTCTTTTACAAAGACACAGTTAAATATATTTGAAGAATTTTCAGCTTTAGTTACGTACGTTTGAAGTTGTGCTCAAAGCAGGTAAACATGCATTTTTTTCTAATCATCGAGTAAAAATTAATGTCCGCCTTTAAAGTAAGTATTTGTCATGAAAAAATTTTGTCCAACCCATCATTCAAACTTGGACACCCGCTCATTTATGTCCGGTCGAATCCATTTATACCTATGGATTATCTCAATCTATCAATGAATTTTTATTTTATTTTTTTTGGTCTGATGTCTTTATTATAATTAAGAAAAAGTTACTAAATACATAACCAAATAATTAAAAAAATTGTTTTTTGAGACTTTATTGAAAAGTTGAGTATGCAAGAGATTATAATCATTTTTTAATTAATTTTTGTTCAAATAATTTTTAAATAAATTAATAATTTATCTATTTATTCATATAATTTAATATATTTAAATTTAGCTCGATTCATCCATTCCAACCAGCGACGCAACTAAAAATAGCGCAAAAACCATTAGCCACAAGCCGTTATCAAATAGAAGGAGACTAGGAGTAATAATTATTCCTTTTAATAGTCATTCTTTTGTTGCTTTTTTTTCCCCTTTCATTGTTGGAGATTTGAGAGATAAAAGAAATTAAAGAGATGAATAAATCTAATGGTTTTGAATAGAGATTAAGAAGACAGAGAAATTAGAAGAAATGAATATATTTTCACTTATAGGATGATACTCAGTTTGAAACGACACGTTTTGCTTCAACAAAGATATTTTCAAAAATAATTTTAAAAATTTATTTGTTATTGTTTTAAGTTTAATTAGTTGTATAGTTTTATTAAAATTATATAACTCACTTTAATTATTGCTTTATTATTTTGAATAATATTAATATTTGCATATATTTTGTAATTATTTTAAAGAAACAATGATCAACCACAAAAAATATTTTATTTATTGCATCTCAATAGACCTCTTTACTTTAGATTTGCACGGAAAAGGGGATGATTTACTACTACACAAATATAAATTACATAATTATTTTTAAGTAAAAATTTAAAATTATTTAATTATTATTATTTAAAAAGGCACATGTTCAGAAGATGCATGTCGCAGAGATGAGGATGCTGAAGCTAGAGGTGGCCCCGGTGGCCGAAAAGATGAGGGAAGCGAGATTGCGATGGTTTGGACATGTGCGGAGAAGAA
>JAPFFP010000113.1:3813302-3825872 GCA_026153255.1 Solanum medicagineum | reverse complement strand
GTACATTTGATCCAAGAGAAAACATAAACGAACCTTGTAGCATCTGAGCACATGAGAACCTTATAACTTTTTTGGGCCTTGAACACTCGAAAGAAAACAGGTGTATATTCTTCCATATTTTTAGAAGCTAATGTCACAAGTCCAAATGGTCCAACCCCACCTTGGATAGTTGAATCCTTTATACCACAAACATCTTGGGCATAAAGGTCAGCCCACTGAGGATCAAATTGCTCAGCCTTGTTTAAATTTGAAAACGAGAATGTCACTTCAATATCAGCCTACAGTCGAAGAAATACGAGATGAGAAGGAGCTAGTGGACAAATTTATTTAATTAAAAGACACAAAGTTAAAACCTGTGATGCTGAGATTCCTTTAACTTGAAGCTTTTCTCCCTTGTTGAGCTTCTTGTTGCTCAATTGGACCTTTTGCTTTCTCAAGGTTTCTAATTCTTCAATAGGCCATTGAACCAATTGTTTACCACTGGAGTCGAGCCATATTTTGCGCGGAGTAGCTTGAATGCCAGCCCATCCTTTCTTAATTTCATCATCAGGTAAAACATCTGATTCATTAGTCCAACCCCACACGATTCTTCGATTCTTGATAGGATCGTAGAATGATTTAGATGCGTAGAAATTCCCATAGTCAAGCCTCAAGCCCTTCCAACCATCGATAGAATTGTTATCCGGAATGTACCTATCTCTTTTGGTGTCATAGGTGCCAATGGTGTAGTACTCGAACCTAGTGACATCAAGACTATTTTTAAGGACATATTTAACATTTTTTCCGCTATATGATGCATCTAAACCATTAGTACTCTTCAAAGATACAGGGAAAAAATCCGGACATTCCCAATTTCCAGTATGAGGTGATGAATGAAGTGGGTGTTGAGCTTTGACCCATCTCATGAAGTCTCTACTTCTGTACAATATTGCCAATCCTCTATGTTTTCGTACACTTGCTATCACAATTCTCCAAAGCCCATCTTGGCCCATCCAAGCTGTTGTTGGATCGCGAAATGTGGTTTTATTGATGCTATTATCAGGCACAATCAAGGGGTTATTGCCAGGCTTGATCCATTTACGAAGAAATGGATCAGACAAGTTGGCCGGGATAGCATAGTTTTGAACTTGAGTGTTATTGACATCTACTACTCCGGTGTATAAGATGACGGGCTTGTTATTAGGTAAAATAGTTGCTGACCCGGACCATGCACCATATTTGTCAAATAGTTTGGATGGATAAATTGCAGGCTCTAAATGGATCCAATTGATTAAGTCTTTTGAGACTGAATGACCCCAAACAATATTGCCCCATACTGATCCTTTTGGATTGTATTGATAGAATAGATGATATATTCCATTGTAATACATTGGTGCTGTTGGAAAAAAAAGAAACATAAAAAATCAATATTGTATATAATATAATGTATATACAATATTTTGGAAGAATGAATATCTGACTTACCATTAGGGTCTATTGTATATTTGAAAGGCATCCATATGGAGAGAGACCACAAGAACAAAAGAATTTGAAAAAGAAATGATTAGTGAAAACAATTAAATGCATTCCATAATTAATCAATAATTGAGAAATAATCAACAAATGAAAGGTGAAAACACATAAATGTAGGAGGAAAAAATAGGGGAATATAAAGGGTGCCTCCAACAAATTGATTTTCACCTTAATTCCATGGCCAAATTCTTAGGTTAAAACAACTTTTTCATATATTTCGTGTTTCTTTTTTCTCTTTGGCACATTCTTAGCCTTGTAGTTGTCTTGCCATAATAATTAATCTACTTTTGAATTTGAGTTTTGAAAATTGAACCATTTTGACTCACTCAAATAAAATTGTACCGTTAATCAATTTATCATTGCTGATATTTACATCAAGTTAATAAATACATGTGACATGTATGGCTTTTAACACTATACACATGTATACATGCAAAGTCGTACATTCAAACTCACATTTAAGTCAAAATTATGACAATAAAATGATATTACTTGCATTAAATTATATGCACGTCACGAAAACTTTAAAAAAAAAAAGAAGATAAACATACCATTGATCCAGTGTTTAGGAGGTTGAAAATGAAAGCCAGTTCTATGAACTTTCTTGACACTAACAGCACTTAAAGATTGCAAGTCCAAGAAAACATTATGAGAAGCAAACACTCCATTAATGTTTGATAAAACTATAGAAAAGCAAAATAAATAAATTTTCAAAGCCCAAAAAGAAGAGCATTTCGTTAATAATTCCATTTTTTTGTGATTTTGAGAATGAAAATGAAGAATGAATAAGAATGGAAATCATGTTGGCATATTTATAGAGAAAACCAATTATGATGAGTGGATAAAAGAACGGTTGAATTTTTTTTTAATAATTGAAATGGATATATATAAATATATATTATTTTGGATAAACTTCAATTGTATAGCCATTTTATTTTTCCACACGAGCACTTTTGATATTTGATAATACCTTCTCTTTCTTTCTAGAATTTATATCTCCATATGTCGAGTGGTCGATTTAAAATTTTTAATCATGATAACTAAAATATAAAAAATAACATATGAAATTAAAATATATAAGGTATTTTTTATTAAAGAAAAGCCGAAATTTCTACTGTACTTTACTGCATAAAGAATTTTTATTATTAAATTAAGTTAATTTGCAAGACAAATTATACAATTATCAAGCCTAATTTAATAATTACTTGAGTATGTATAACACTCTTATCGGTAAGAAAAGAGTCTTATTTATACGTATTGCTTACATAAAAATTATCACATACATTGGTCAGAAAAGAATCTTATTTATACGTATGGACTACATAAAAATTGTCACGATTGTACATTGCTAAGAAAAGAGACTTATTTATACGTATCTTTATGTTATATACTTTGTATTTAATTTTTTTCTGAATATATATATACACACACACTTACACACACACATATATAAAAGATATAACAATTAAAATTGTTTGAGTTTCATACTTAAATTATTGAGGGCGTGAATTAATTCATATCTAAACTATCACCATTAATTTGAGAAATTTACATGTATTTTTAACACTTAAATCTCTCCCCCCTCCCCGGCCTCCTCCCTAGTCTTCTTTCTTTTTTTCGTTCTCTCTCGCTCTATTTTTTTTCCTCTTTATTGTCTTTGTCGCCACTATCTTTGCCGAAGTTTATCATTTTTTGTTGCGCTCTTTTTCTTCTTCTTCTTTTTTTTTTTGTGTGTTTTGATCCTTTTTTATCTTTTACAAATTATTTGCTTCGATTTTAAAATTTTTGAAAATTTATTTTTAAAGTCATTAAAAAAATCATGGAACGTTAAAATTGTTGAAACAACTGTTGAAGTTGTTCCACCAATTACTGAAGATTTTCCACCGACTACTAAAGTTGCTACAACAATTATGATAATTGTTGCAGCAAGTGAGGGTAATTATGGCGGTTGAGGAGGTGATAGTGCTAACAACGAAGGTGGAGGTGGTGATTATTATGACAGTGACAGAAGTAGGAGGTGACAGCGACGGTGGAACTGAAGGATGCAATGGTGATGGATGAAGAACTGATAGGTGTGGCAGAGGAGAAAGTGGTGATGGCGGCAATAAGAGAGGGGATGACGGTGATGGAGGGGGGAAAGAGGGAAGAATGAGTCGAGGAGGATAAGATTTTTGTGTAAATAATAAAATTTGATGATTTTAAATTTGGTGTTATTAATACTAATTTTTACATTATCAACTCTCTTCAATAATTAAGATTTGTGTCTTTTTTAAAAAAAAATTAAAACATATATGTTCAAATTTTACTAACTGAAAGATTTAAATAAGAATAAAAGTTAGGCAATATGAAACATCGAGAAAATGAAACCTAATGCCAAACTACACCTAACTATATTCACATAATAAAAGTTTCCCTCATGTTACCAATTATAGAGCAACAATAATTATTATAAAATTATGGGGTTTTATCAAATTCAGTAATTTTGACATAAATGTTAATATATTTAAATTAAAAATTTACTGAATATGTATAAATAATCTATCAAATTTAACAAATGATCATTTCAAGAATTCAAAACTCATAAATTTAAAAATCATGATTTTCCTCCGAAATTCACTAAATGAATAAGACAATTGTTGAGGATGTTTTGTGTGTGAAAAACAGGCATGGGATAGTTACCTTTGCTTTTCTTTTATCCCATTCAAATGATATGTAATGTTGTTTTCCCCTCACTTCATCATATCAGGAAGATAAATAGTGTTTTCGTCTATCTTTTATGAAGGCATATTTAGAATTTTAAAAGAATGGGAGCACTAAGATATAAATTTGATCGATTTGATCTTTAGGTTCTTATCATTGAACTTGTTTAGCTTTCTAATGTCAAATGAAAAAGATGTAGCCAATCATCATTACTTTATATGATACTTCGAGTGTGATTTCACATATCTATATTCAAGTATCTTTAAAAATAACATAATACCAGTATATATGATTTAGAAATTATGGAAAAATATGAGTCACGTGAACTTGATATACCCCTGATCTTCTAACATGACTCAAACCTTAAATAATTTGTAATCATGATGTTTGAGTCTAAAAAAAAGGATAGATGAATAGGTGCTGAATATGCATAACAACAAGAAGTGCATTACACATCACATTTACTTAAGTTATCACTATTTTTGGAAAATTTGTTGATGAATTTGGCAAAACTCTTATTTTCTACTTTCCATTTGCATAAATATGTGTTGGAACATTTGAAGTTACTTAATAGCTGGATGCACAAGTACTACTTTTCAAATTGCTCTTACACCTTTGAGTATCTTAGTGGATTCC
Source organism: Solanum medicagineum (assembly GCA_026153255.1). Lineage (NCBI taxonomy): Eukaryota > Viridiplantae > Streptophyta > Magnoliopsida > Solanales > Solanaceae > Solanum > Solanum medicagineum. The sequence continues at coordinate 3,821,024 of JAPFFP010000113.1, read as the reverse complement.
TTTGCCAAATATGTGTGTGAATTCTTGTGAATTGCATTTAGGAAAAGAATATACATTAAAATTGACCCTAGACACTAACTGATCAAACTCGAAAAGCTAGCTCATCAGGTAGAATTATTATAAAGAGATAAATACTTATTCTTAATTAAATTAAGATGGGATGTTAGCACTATAATGATCGAGACGTTTGAAGCGTAAACAATATATAACATTTAAGACCAATATTGACAAATCAAGGTAATGTATATACTTCCAACCCTATAAATCAAATAAAGGATAGAACTCCAAACTCAAACTTATAATAATATTCAAACTACCTTGAGCATTCTTTTAAAAAACACAAGAAAATTAAGTTGATGGCAAACTCTGTGGCGGAGCCACTCTTGGCCTAGGGGTTCATCCGAATCCCCTTCAACAAAAAATTATATTATTTATATATAGTTAAAATTTATATATAACTATACATTTAATTGCTTTATTAGATTTTTGAAATCCTGACTCCGCCACTTAACTGTTCCACTAAGTTTTTGCTAACTTGATGACATGTTTCCACAATATGCTACAACAACTTTGGAAGAATCAAGAATAATCTTAGAACAATTTGGTGATAACCTCAAAAACAACCAAGTGTAAAATATGCATATGGTATGGGAAAATTGGCAATACATGTGCACCTCCAAAATCAAAACTTTTATGTTGCACTAGTTTCTCTTACCCGTAAATACCTAATTTTAGAAAAATTAAATAAATAAATTTTTATTTTCAATGTCGACACGACGTAATAACCATATTCTTGAAAAATAGAAAAACGCTCTCCATAAGCAATTATATAAATACATATTTTACAGAATTGCTTCTACACCATGACCAAAATACCAAAATAAAAAGAATTTATTTTTCTTTCTCCTTCTTTAGGAACTTTTTTGTGTGCAATCTATTTCTCATGGTTGATTAATAAATAAATGAAATTATTCTTTTCACCTTTTACTCTAGAAGTAGCCCCATGCATTAGGTTTAAGGGCATGCTTTTTATTTTGTCTTTTGTGGATGTCAATTACAAAATCTTGAGTTCACATTTTCATAATCATAGCCCATAAATGGAAAGAGGAATTTGCATTTGTTTTGAAGTCTTACTATAGAGTGTAGTGGAGACAAAGTGGATGTTGATGTAATAATAAGTAGGTAACAATCAAGATTTGATTAAAATTTAATTTTCAACTTATTAAAATTAAAATTCATCAAATAAATTATACATTTATTAATTTTAATTGGATTTGATTCGATTATTCAATTTTTAATCGTATAAAAAATATATGCTCTTTCCTTCTTATATATTTTGTTTTTAAGTCTTATTATAAAATGTGGGGGATGTAGATGCATGTAACCAAAAAAAAAAAAAAATCAGTAGTAAACAACATTGCATATTTGTAACCATGTGTACATTAATTCCTGGATTTAATGATTAAACAACAAGTTGACTTTTGAATAATGAAAAGGGGATTAATTAGTTAGCTCTTATGATTAATTAGGTTTAAAGTTCATTTTCTTATTAATTACAAACACACTTCTTGTAGGATGTCAATGAATCATCTATTTCTTTAGTGTGTGTGTGTGTGTGTGAGAGCAAGTTGTTCTTTTGCCAAAGTTAGATAAAACATTTTCTCTTTAAAATGAAAAGATGTTTCTCTTATTCTTGTAATGGCCACAAAAATTGGTTACAACACAATGCAAGTAGTGAACTACTAATAAGTGTTAGCTTTTGCAGCTTTCACTTGGTATTCCATAAAGCAAAATATTCCTTAGCCTCTTGTTGTGGCTATAGGCAGTGACGGATTCAGAATTTTTCTGAAATAACAAAGATCTAACACCTAGTTTTCTCAGAGAAGAAGTGATTCTTTTTCTCCTTTTTCTTTTTGAATAACAATTACCAACATGTGATGAAAGATAGTGATGCAGTAAAACATCTCAATTTCTTATTAACTAAGAGACATGAAAATAAGAGACCATATGCTAGTAGTGACGATCCATTGGTTCATATAGGTCCATGTCTTAGATATATCAAAAAATATTCTTTTCGTCAAGCGTATCTAAGAAAGTAGAGTGAAAATGTGCACCTTGAAACCACATATCTAGCTAATAGTGGAGTCTTAAGGTAGAGTTTTCCATCATACGACTCAAATACTTCACTTGCCTCGATGGGAGGCTCGTTGCAACCAGGTTCATAAGCCTGGAACAAAGCCAATCACCAGTAATCTCTGCAAGAACAGGCACCTTCTTTAAAGTGGTGAAACCGATTTGCATCACGGACAACGATCACCCTCCTTGTAACCTGAGAAACAAACTTACAGAAGGTGTGGCAGTCACCACATACTCTAAGGTTCTTCATAATTCTAATAGTGGATTGTTCAGGTGTGCTTATGAGGCCAAATGCAATAGCCAACTTTTCACTATGAGAGAATAGGCTGCCAGGCTTAAGTTCCTCATCAACATCATGCAAAACAAAGTTTGTATCCGGAACATAACCAGAAATCTCTACTTCCTTGAGCAGATACTCTAACTTCATGTAGATCTTTTTCGATCGAGGATGGCTGTGGTCCCCAACGCTGAATCGGTGAATCTTGTTATCAACTTCAATCCATGTCCAGCCGGGGATTTTCTTCAATTTCTGATGACTCATTAGTTCCCTAATCTTGGCGACGTCCTGCCATTTACCTGCCTTAGCATATATATTTGATAGCAAGACGTAGTGCCCTGCATGTTTGGGTTGCAATTCCATCAAGGATTTTGCTGCCATTTCGGCAAGCTCTACATAGCCATGAATTCTACATGCTCCAAGTAATGCCCCCCAAAGCCCTACATCTTTTTCAACAGCCATATCCTCTATTAACTTTAATGACTCGTCAATTTTCCCAGCACGGCCCAAGAGGTCGACCATACAAGTAAAATGTTTGATATCAGGCTTCACTCCATACTCTTTCTGCATAGAATTGAAAAGCCGTTTACCTTCTTCAACCAGCCCGCTATGACTACAAGCATACAAAAGAGAAACAAACGTGATCTCGTTAGGCGATATCCCCCTCGTTAACATCATAGGGAACATATCAACAGCTTTGTTTCCTTGGCCGTGATAACCATAAGCTGCTATCATCGCACTCCAAGTTATGACGTTCTTCTCTCTCAAACCATCAAACACTTCCCTTGCAACATCAACCGATCCACATTTAGCATACATGTCAACCACCGCTGTCCCCAAGATAACATCCAATGAGAACTTGTTTTTCACTATATATTCATGTACTACCTTAGCCTTATGCATTGCCCCTATCTTTGCACAAGCATTAACTACATTCACCACCACGACTTTATCCGGGACAACTCCTTCCTCTCTCATTTGATCAAACAAAACTAAAGCCTCATTCGGATCCCCACACTCCGCACACGCCCCAATCATAACCGTCCAAGTCACAACATCCCTCTTAGGCATTCCATCAAACAGTTGCTTTGCATCCGCAATTACCTTACATTTCGAATACATATCAACAAGTGCTGCAACAACAAAGTCATCTAACTGCAACCCACATTTGTAAACAGCACTATGAATCGATCTACCCATTTGTAAATCCATTGTATCTCTACAAACCCTTATCACAAAAGGCAAAGTATAATTATCTAGTGTAGCCCCAGATCTTAAATACTCCCTAAAAGTCCTTAAACAGTTGATAAAGTTACCAGCTTTAGCATACCCACCAACCATAACACTCCAAGAAACAGCATTTTTCTCAGTAAGCCCACAAAACAGAGTATAAGAATCATCTAAAGACTTATGCATACAATATAAGTATAAAAGTTTGTTAGCAACAATTTGATTTTCAAGAAACCCATTAGTTGTTATTTGAGCATGAACTTGTTTTACTTGATAAAGATTTTTACAATTTATGGGTTGAGAAAGATAGAATCTTGGATCTAAATAACGAGAAAATTGTGACGTTGGTGTTTGTTCAACAAGTACTTGTTGAGTGTTGGCCTCAGCTATGGAGGAGGCTGAAGAATAACAAAGTGTTGCATATTTGGAAGGAAATTTTTTTGGGGTTTTGGATTTTAACATTGAATTCGGCCCTGGTAGTTAACTTAGCACAAGTAAGAAGGCCTGGTAGTTAACTTAGCACAAGTAAGAAGGCCCATTGACTATAATAAATAGGATGCCTCGTAAATATAATAGAAAAATAAATATAATTAACAATAAAAGTAAATTAGAAATTAAGGAATGGTTTGGTAGGATGTATTAACAAAAATAACACGCTAATTCGTTGTATTACTAGTATCATATTTGGTGCACCTTTTCATGCTACTCTATTGCATCTTAAAATGTATATTACTAATACCATCAATTTCTAGGTGCAAGTGTGTGCGTATATATTGGCACTGCTTGACTACCAGGTGCCCACACTACATGTTAAGTAGAACAAGCATTCTGTATACAAATTATTGCTCTAGCATCTGAAATTTTCATGCACTTGATCAAATGTCTGTTGAGTTGATTCATCATTCTTAGGCCAGTATAGTCACAAAATATGAAAACTACTATCTTGTATTTCCCCATTGATTGAGACTATAAGTATTGCAAGGAATATCACTTCTACTGTTTACAATACATAGAGCACCATCTTTTACCAATGTACCAAGAGTTCCTCATTTACAGCCATTTTTCTAAATCCCAAGATAGGATTTATTTTTGAAGACTGAACCAACCACCTACAATATATACTGCAGTTTGAAGTATTCACTCAGTATACATAGGAAAATACCGATACAGATTAAATGATCATATGCATGAGGGAACGAAGAGACCAATCTGCTAATTGTTAATCAGTGATAGCGGAGATCGCGGTATCAATGATGGCTTTAGTTCCTTTACTTGGAATGACTCGAATGAATTATTCTCTCGAAATTCCTCTTGAAGACTCTCCATTGACATGGCTCGCAACGACTCAATTGTTCCCTTGCTTGGTACATCTGGCTCAGACCTAATTGGTGTTGTTCCAGTTGGCTCATAATCCTGAGCATCATCAGAAAGATAAAAAACCTCAGCACAAGTATAAATTATTATCTCTTAACTAGAAAATGCCAAGTGCTAAAGAAAAATAAAGATTCAGAAGCTTCATTTTATTTGGTTCATATGCTAACAATAATGATGGTTCATATGGTACGAACAGATTATCTACGTACATGTATTCTTATTCCACATGAAGTCCTACATAGCTTAGTGTTGCTGTTATCTAATAACGTCAAACAAATGTGTATTGTTATGAAGGGATTATTTATTCTTATATGGCCAACAGAGTTGCACTTTATGTGGCAAATAGAATATGACAGCATTGTCTTATCTTCTAACAACAGCAAAAGAGGTAGTACGAAGATTTGTGATCAGCATACCATAAACTTCTGCTGAAATGTTTCGAGGGCCTTCTGTTCAATGGAGGTAGACTGTGTGTGGTGATCTTTCTTAAGTTCATCAAGGGTCTCCAAGTGTGCACTGGTGGTACCCAAAATGCCAGATATAGATCCCCTCTCTTCGCCTGATAAGCCTGGATAACAGAAGAAACCAGGGGAAACATTAAAAAACAGTACCCAAAAGTCATCACCAAATCACACCAACCATAAAATAAACACCATTGTATAAGCTACTTTTTTGCGAGAATTACTTCAAAAATCAAAACTAAATAATGGCAGAAGCACCCCAACTGAATATGAAACTAATCATGACAGACGAATCTAGACAATCTACTATAAAGTGTACTGCCTCATTTTCACCATGTTACAAATGTTTTGCTTCTACGATCTCATTCTACTCCCAAAATGTCTAACTTATTGCCTATCTTTAGAAGAGTTTCTTTAGTATTGAACTCCACACCCTACCCTTTATTCTATTGGAAAAAGCCTCAAAAGCTACAGAACCCAAAATCAGAACACACTAGACAAAACTTACCGTCAATAGATTTAATGATATCTTCAGTATTCCTTTTCACATCCTCTTCAGCAGCTTCCCTTGTGGAATCAAATTCAGTTACATGTTGCTCATTGCTATCGCATATGTTCCTATATCAAGAAAGAGAAAAACAAACAAAGAGGGGTGTCATAATGATGTTGGATGCAGTGCTCAAGTTTCTCTTCAAAGAGAAAGCAATCAGCTCATATTATGTTTCTGCAGACTCATGTGCGATTGTTTATTATAGACCTTCCAAGATCCGGTATTGTTGACAATGCAAATTTAACCACTCACAAATTCCCTAATCACTCACACCCGGTAAAGCACTTTCAAATTCCTAGCGACAATGAAGTTTATCTTAGTAAATAGGACAGAAGATTATTAGAAGCTGATTCGGAACACTTGGAAAAATATTTTCAACAAATTCAATATGGTATCAATGACAAATTATGTCCCAAACCCTACCATTGAGACTGGAATAAAGAAGCAAATATTGAGTTAATTGGCACGAATGAATAAAAGATAAAAAGACATCACATTTCCCAAAATAGTTTCTTTAACTAACAGTATTAATGGGTGCAAATGAAACTGAAAATTGAATAAACACTTGAAAACCTTCCCATCAACAATCTAATAAGATGGTGGTCAGAATATCACCTGTTGTTTATTTCTATTTATCTGTTTGATATAGAAGGCCGGTTTTTACTTCTCCAATATTCACTCTCTTTTTCTTGTCATAATAAACGAAATAAAATGTTAAGTATGGCTTTAGAAAATTTACTTTTCAGACTAAGGAGTATGAGTACATACATACAAATCAGGAGGCAATATACTTGTATACATCTTTCATTCATTAAAAGTAACCAATGTGTTACTCATCTGCTCTTCAGTAAGCATTATACCAAGTAAAATTGAAAATTTACCTGACAACTGAATGCATTGTCAAAACATGTTGATTTCCCATGTCTTTAACCGATTCATGAGTACTTTGCCACCGTTTCAGAGCTGTTTCAGTTGTGCTTACACTGGATAGAAAAGCCATACACAAACGCTTAAGGAAAAGTAGAAGCAAAAATATTTAAAACGAAATAGAGTATAGGAGAAACAACTATTCATTGGAAAAGGACAAAAAATTTAGATCAGAGTTTAGTTAACCAAATAACAACTGAAACTTGGCCAAATTTAAAAACCCACATATATAAGTTGCACTTTCAGATACTTACCACTTTTGCATGAGTAGCTCCATTCGGCAATGTTTAGCAGCAGAGAAATCACCATTTTCTTTGGTCTCGCATTCAGCTTGAGTATAGAAGTCCTGCCATTTTCTTTTTGCATCTGTTGTAATACCTTCCATAGAGGATACATGCCCATCCAAGAATGTCTTATTTCCAGAAACAGTTTCTCTAAGATCACCAAGCCTTGCACCAACCTGTCAGGTAAGCTTTGAGAAAGGGAACACAAGAAAGATCATATCTATATCACATATGATTGGAGATCTTAAGAGTATAAGAACAAACCAGTTCTTTTTGGCGACGCATGTGATTGGAAACCAAGGAAGTCACCTCAGCAATAAGCTTTTCTGCATCTGATCTTGATTGCTCCTGAAAACAAACACAGACATCAGAATCAGAGGAAAAACAACAATGTTGCATCAGGTCTCAAAGGCATACCTCATATGCCTTCTCAAACTCAGCAATAGACTTCATTTGAATCTCAACAGCTGTTGTTGAATGCCT
>JAPFFP010000113.1:3769402-3798820 GCA_026153255.1 Solanum medicagineum | reverse complement strand
GAAGAACTCAGATGACTTGGACTTCAACCACTTGGTAAAGCTTGTGTTTTACGCTCTTACCTTGAAAGGAAAAATAGACATTCAGCTGATCTACTAGAAACGATAGATACACTCTAATCATCTTGGTAAAAGGCAGCCAATGAACATATGCACCACATCTATCAATACACACATACACATTAACTGCTCAGAAACAACTTTTATAGGTTTAGTTTATGAAGGGCACTAATAGAAGTTCCTGAAATTTATAAGTTGAAACGAAATAGACAGTGATATAACTAAAACCAGGGAAAAGTACCGCGTTAGACTGACATGATCGTCAGAGTATTATAAACGCACCAAAAAGGCAAATTTAACATTTTAGTTTACAAGAGAACAATTTATGAAAGATGTACGGATAACAACAACTACAACAAAGAATGAACAAGACTGAAAACAACTTCCTCTTAGTTATCTACAGAGGTCCAAAATAATGCATCTCACAGAATCTCTTTCAAATAAGGGCTTCAAAATTGCAAATCCTCCAAAAGAATGACCCCCAAAGTTCAAAGCTCAAATAGAAAAACATATATATACATCGAAGACGCAATAAAGTAATAAGTTGGACTAAACAAAGAACCAAAAGCAGTGAGCAGAAGAGTGAAGATGAAGGAGATACATACATAAAAAGAGACGGCAGATCTGATGTAAAATGGGAATGGTGAGACCGATAGCACACTTGGAAACAACAAAATACCCTACCTACAATATAAAAAAAAAAATATGTATTTATTGTTATATTAATTAAAACAAATACTCCCCTAACCCATTTTAGCTGTCATATTGCTCTTCGAAAGTCAATATCTCCATCCATCTTTATTTCTCCTCTATTAATTTGGCACAGGGATTAAGAAATAGGATTTATGGTTCATGAACACGGAAGGAAATCAGAGATTGCAAGATATAAATGAAGAAACTTACGACTTCAAATTCTCCGACGAAAGAAATCGCCGCCGTGAGAAATTGGGAGATGAGAGAGTTACCGTCCGGCGGAGTGCGGTGATCCGACCAAGACGGGCAAAATTTGAAATTTAGGGTCCAAAAATTGGGCCTGAAAGTGAATTGGACTCATGGACAGTCCTTTGCTAAATGGCCCAAATGCACACAAAAGTTGCAATTTTGACCATGAAACCGGCTGTTTTTAAATTTTTGTCCTTTACAATGACTAGTCTTTAAATTTTGCCATTAACAATTAAATTTATGTTTAACAAGATATAAGTTCTTTAAGAGCGCAAAGCATAATTTGTCGAATATTAATTTCAAAAATTAAATATACTGTTAATAGCAATATTAATTGGCGCCAGGGTGCAATTTATACTTGCTAATTGCTATACATAAAAATAGGAGATATGAAATTAAATTTGTGGTCAAAAATCTAATTATTTACCATCTAAATCTAAATTTTGGTGTTACAATCATTAAGCTAAGCTTTGAATTTTATTTTATTTTTTAACAATTTTTATAATCTAATATTGAAAAGGTATGATCCAAGACATAAATATAGATGAAATTTTGACTTTTGCTCGTCTCATGGGCAAACCACAAACCTTCAAGGTCAAAAGTTAAAAGTTATTAAGCTTAAAGTTTATTCGATAAATCAAACAGGATTAAAAATTTAAGACTATTCTTATCAATTACTCGTAGAAATTGAATGAACTAGCGACCTTTTTGCATATGTCTTTAACAAATAGCCATTATTATGAACTTAAATCTTAGATTAGTGACAAAATGCTTGGTAGTTGGTGCAACCAAAAAGTAGAAAGGACAATTTTGAACAGATAATATGTTTGTTACATTGAAAATTTTTTGCTTTATTTTGTATTATGACTTCATATTGATGTATACTATGACAAACCACTTTCATAAATTATAAGAATTCAAATATAAATTGGTGTAGTTTTATCAATCAATAAAGTCCAGTTGTATTTTCACTGCACTTGGCATAAAATTTTGGATGGGAATGGGTGGTCCACAAGTCACAACTTGCACTTATTTTTTGTTTTATCTGTTTATTTATTGCATTTTCCAAAGTCAACAATGGAATGCAAATTTGGTATCTTGTATTATCCATCTCATTATTAAAGAAAGTCTTCAAATCTTGCGTCGGTGGATGTTATCCATTAATCAATGAAATGGATCGAAAATCATAAAAATTTCACCAAAAGCCAAACATATTAAGTGGTGTTTCTTTACATCTGTGCAAGAACTGGTGAACAGTGATATTCTATAGATGAGAGATGGCATGTGGTCCATAAAATTTGCCCAGATAAATATGAGCTAGATCCAACACCACATTTATAAAAAATCAAAATCTTGATAGGCAATAACCCAACTTGACTTGGCCATGATAGTAACTAAAAAGTATAAACTACTATATCCTATATGTTGACAATTTGAAGTGCCATTGCTAAAGAGGAAAACAAAAGAATCAAGAAAATGGATACAAATGAATCAAAATATGATAGAAAGAGTGAATTAAAAGCCTTTGATGAAACAAAAGCTGGTGTCAAAGGACTTGTTGATGCAGGAAACAATAAAGTCCCTCGGATATTCATTACACCTCCAGATAAAACAACAAAGAACTCAACTTCCACCACAGAACAGTTCATATTTCCTGTCATAGACCTCCAGGGGATTGATGATGATCAAATTAATCGAGAAAAGGTCGTTGACAAAGTCCGCGATGCATCAGAGACGTGGGGTTTCTTCCAAGTGATCAATCATGGCATTCCAAGTGATGTTATGGAAGAAATGATACGAGGTGTTTGTAGTTTTCATGAACAAGATACTGAGATCAAGAAACAATGGTATACGCGAGAGTTTACTAAAAGCGTAGTTTACAACAGTAATTTTGATTTGTACAGTGCACCCGCAACTAATTGGAGAGATACTTTCTTCTGCATTATGGCTCCTAATCCTCCTAGTCCTGAAGAACTACCTCCAATCTGTAGGTATGTCATTTATATGATACATGGTCTAGGATCTCGATTGAATCCTTTCCGTTGAAAAATTATATGGTGCATATAGCATGAGGGAGTTCTTATGTATATATAGGATAAAAAGAATCATTTTATATATATATGAAACTCGTTGAATCCTATTGTCATAAGACCAGTAGCAAAGCCAGAAATTTCACTAACAGTGTTCATGGGTGGTCAAGATTTTAAAATGACTTAAAATTTGCTTTAGGTCACACATTTGAATCCCAGTTGTGACACACTACCAATTTCGTGAAACCTCGTGTTAGAATTCCTGATTCCGCCACTAATACTGGTTTGTGTTTTCTTTACGATATGGTAAAGGGATATCATTGTTAAATACTCTGAGGAAGTGAAGAAACTTGGGAGTTCCTTGTTTGAATTATTAGCAGAAGCGCTTGGGCTCGATAGAAACTATCTGAAAGACATGGATTGTGACAAAGGACTTTCAGTTGTATGTCACTATTATCCAGCTTGTCCAGAACCAGAACTTACTTTAGGTGCTAGTAAACATGCTGATGACGGATTCTTGACTGTGCTTCTTCAAGACCATATCGGGGGGTTGCAAGTTCTTCATCAAAATCATTGGGTTGATGTTCCCCCTACCCCTGGTGCTCTTGTTGTAAATATTGCAGATCTTCTCCAGGTAAGTCTTCTCTAGAATCTGCATCGAAAATGAGTAGTGATCATTAAATTCATGCCAGTTGAATATCGAAAATGAGTACTTCTGTGGCTTAAATAAGTACTCCAATACTAATGTTGTTGCCATGAAAATGTGCAGTTAATATCAAATGACAAGTTTAAAAGTGTAGAACATCGTGTACTGGCAAATCGTGTTGGTCCAAGGATATCGATAGCATGCTTCTTCTCCACATTTTTCCTAGCATCTTCGAGACTTTATGGTCCTATTAAGGAGTTGTTATCAGAAGAAAATCCCTCAAAATACAGAGAAACAACAATTCAGGAATATGCTGCCTATTTTACTGCAAAGGGACTCGATGGGACTTCTGCTCTACAACATTTTAGAATTTAAATTGTCGTAATGAGAATGAAAGAGATGGATGAATGAACTACATTTTCATTTGTTTTTTTGTGCTGGTGAATATGTATTTATATTGTAATACATGTAGATAATTACTAGTTATGCATCGTAATCTCGAAGTCACAAACAATCTCATAGTTGCTTTCTTGATTATTTTTAGTTTCCTCCTACTCGAAAATTCAATCATCAGCTTCTTTTCAAAGTTAAAGGTAAAAGGGAAACTACTACTGTTCATTATCATCTGACATGACTGTGGATCAAGTGAATCCTATGACGACAACAACAACTACGACTCACTCATCATTAATTCACTAGTTTTTAGTTGGCAGTCAACTTACTGCAATCCTCCTCCTTTATCCGAGCTTGGGACTAACAATGTGAGCAAGCTCTGATGAAGAATTTAGATTAGTACCATTACCAGTAATACCAATGATGTGTTTCCTCTTCCTCCATTGCTTTCTGGATCAGAACTTTGAAGTGGTCAATTTTGTCAGCTGATGCAGAATGTAATAATGAAATTTTGACAAATGACATTTGTCTTGAAGCTGAATATAAATTATGGTGACTTTGTTTAAAGATGTCAATTCTTAGCTACATTACTTGTTGATTTGTCTGTTTCTTGGATTTTGACCAACATTTAGGTGATGCGCAAATAAGTTTGTATATATCTTACTAATATTTACACGGTATTCGATTCATCTGAGGCATAGTTAACTTTAAATATAACTTTTTAGACAAAAGCTAAAATCCAATAAATAAGAAGAAAATGGAGATGATCAACACAAATGAAATTCATGTTACAAGTGAAGCAAAGTATGACAGAAAGGCTGAACTACAAGCTTTTGATGAGACGAAAGCCGGTGTTAAGGGACTAGTCGATGCAGGTATCACCAAAGTACCAAGAATGTTTGTGCAACCATCAAAGATTGAAGATTCAACAATTGACAGCAACAAGAAATTCAAGTTTCCAGTAATTGATCTTGATGGCATCAAGGAAGATCCGATCAAGCGAAAGAAGATAGTTCAGGAAGTCGGTCAAGCATCTGAGGCTTGGGGATTTTTCCAAGTGATCAATCATGGGATTCCTATTCATGTTCTGGAGGAAATGAAAGATGGGGTTATCAGGTTCTTTGAGCAAGATACTGAGGTGAAGAAGCAGTGGTATACGCGAGACCTGACAAAAGTTTTCACATTTAACAGCAATTTTGACCTGTTTGGAGCACCAGTAACCAACTGGAGGGACACTTTTGCTGCCACCACAGCTCCTATACCTCCAAAACCTGAAGAATTACCTTCTGTCTTCAGGTATTATATGGTCAATATAGGCATGTCATAAGTTGCAATATACAGTCCGACCCTCTATAACAACATTTCACTATAACGGTGAAACTTATATTTGGGAAGACTTTTCATGTTATATTATATGTTCTCTATAACAGTATTTTTCAGTAGCATCCAAAATATATTCTGAGAAATGGCGTCATTACAGAGAGGTTTGACTGTATTGTGTTTTTATTTGTTAATTGTGCATTTATGATAGGGATATTCTCCTCGAGTACACAAACCAAGTGATGAAATTAGGTGACACTCTATTTGAAGTACTGTCTGAGGCGATTGGCCTCGAACCAAACCACCTCAAGGATATGGGGTGCGCCGAGGGGCTTATGGCATTAGGCCATTATTATCCAGCATGTCCACAACCCGAACTTACTCTAGGTACCAGTAAGCATGCTGACAATGATTTCCTCACCGTACTTCTCCAAGACAATATAGGCGGTCTCCAAGTCCTACATCAAAACCATTGGGTAGATGTCCCCCCTACTCACGGAGCTCTCGTGGTCAATATAGGAGATCTTCTACAGGCAAGTAGTGTTACATTTAAGCTACCTGTTTCAGAAACATACATATCTTATTACTTATGATATTTTTGACTCAAATCATTTTCAGCTTATATCAAATGACAAGTTCGTAAGTGTTGATCATAGAGTACGGGCAAATAAGGTTGGTCCAAGGGTATCATTGGCATGCTTCTTCATGACAAATTTTGTGCCAACACAAAGGTTGTATGGACCTATCAAGGAGCTTGTATCGGAACATAATCCTCCAAAGTACAGGGAGACGACGATTAGGGAGTTCACAACTTATTTCAATAACAAAGGACTGGACGGCACTTCCACTCTGTTGCATTTCAGGCTCTAGACTAAATAGTTCAAGCAATTATTGGTGCAAATATAATAGGGGAAGGTGTGTATTGGAGTAGTTGTGGAAGTGAAAGATTTTTTATCAAATAAGGTTTGTACAACTATATATGTTAAAATATGTATGCTTATTATGTAAGCATCAATAAATTCTACTCAGAGTAAGTAATTTTCATGATTATGCTTAGATGCTTTTCTTGAATAATTATGCTCACTACTCATATGGAGAGGAAGAGGGGATTTACATATGGTTTCCATTGACCTTGAAAAAGCTTACGACAAAGTCCTTGGGGGGTTCTTTTGTGGTGCTAGGACACTAAAAATGTACATGTAGCTTACACTAGAGCAATTGAGGATATGCGTGATCGAGCCAAGACCCGAGTAAGGACAATGGAAGGAGACTCAGATCACTTGTCAGCCGTGATGGAGCTGCCATCCAAGGTTTGACTCAAAATATTTGAAGTGTAAGTTCATGTAACTCACGTGGCAGATATTGATGTAAGGATTAAAACAAGTCATTCCTAATAAAAGGAAATTTCAATAATCCAAAGAAATGGGGAAACTGACAGTGATATTACACCTCGTATTAGAGTGAAGTAGTTGAAATGGAAGCTCGCTTCTATTGTCTTGTGTAATAACAATGTTCCACCAAGCCTTAAAGGTAACATTATAGAGTGATGGTCCGACTAGCTATATAGTATGGGGAAGTATTGGCCAGTTAAGAACTAGCATGTCCAAAGGATAAGAGCAATGGAAATGAGGTTGTTGAGATAGATGTGTTGACAAACTAGGAGTGATGGGATCAGGAACAAAGTTATCGAGGACAAGGTGTATGTAGCCTCCGTGGTAAACAAGATGAGTGAGGCGAAGTTGACATGGTTCAAGACATCTGAAGACAAGATGCACACATGTCAGAATGAAGAAGAGTGGAAGGTTGCCTATAGGAGAGGTCCTACACTTAAATAAAACCAATTAAGCTGTCCAAGTATCTGTATAATTTAGAAGTTTCATAATAGGACAAAGCTACAGGCTAAAATTATTGCTATACCATTCATATCACATGGCTCTTTAACATAAAATATATACTGTATGGGCTAAATGTTAGTATCAACTAGCAGAAGCTTTGTTTTTAAATTCATAACAAATCTACAGTTACAGATATTATACCCAATTTGGTAACCAAACGAAATAAAACTTAGTTGTACATATATATATCTTAACTTTTACAAGGTTTCAATATAGATTTGACTTTAAATCTCAGTTCTAGACAAAAACATAAGAAAAATGGGAGTGATAAACACAAATGAAGAGAAGTATGACAGAATGGCTGAACTATTAGCCTTTGATAACACGAAAGCTGGTGTTAAGGGACTAGTCGATGCAGGTATCACCAAAGTACCAAGAATTTTTGTTCAACCGTCAAAGATTGAAAATTCAACAATCAACAGCAACAACAAATTCAAGTTTCCAATAATTGATTTTGATGGCATCAAGGAAGACCCGATCAAACGAAAGAAGATAGTCCAGGAAGTTGGCCATGCATCCGAGACTTGGGGTTTCTTTCAGGTGATCAATCATGGGATTCCTAGTCATGTTCTTGAGGAAATGAAAGACGGGATTATCAGGTTCTTTGAGCAAGATACTGAGGTGAAAAAACAGTGGTATACGCGAGACTTGACAGAAGTGTTTACATTTAACAGCAATTTTGATCTGTTTAAAGCACCAGTAACCAACTGGAGGGACACTTTTCGTGCCACTATAGCTTCTATACCTCCAAATCCCAAACAATTCCTTCTGTCTGTAGGTATTATAGTCAAATGTACGCAGGTCATATACTTTAACATAAGAGTCATACCTCTCTATAACAATATTTTGCTATAGTATTAGAGATATTTGATTGTATTTTGTTTAATTTGCTTATTGTGTATTTGTGATAGGGATATTCTCCTTGAGTACACAAACCAAGTGATGAAATTAGGTGACACTATTTGAACTAGTGTCCAAGGCTATTGGCCTCGAACCAAACCACCTCAAGGATATGGGTTGTGCAGAGGGACTTCTTGCTTTAGGTCAATATTATCCAGCATGTCCACAACCCGAACTTACTCTAGGCACGAGTAAGCATGCTGATAATGACTTCCTCACCGTGCTTCTCCAAGACAACATAGGCGGTCTCCAAGTCCTACATCAGAACCATTGGGTAGATGTTCCCCCTACTCCTGGAGCTCTCGTGTTCAATATAGGAGATCTTCTACAGGCAAGTAGTGTTACATTTACGATATCTGTATATCAAAAAGATACTTGTCTTATCACTAGTTATGATATTTTTGACTCGATCATTTTCAGCTTATAACGAATGACAAGTTCAAAAGTGTTGATCATGGAGTACGAGCAAATAAGGTTGGTCCAAGGATATCATTGGCATGCTTCTTCATGACAAATTGTGTGCCAACACAAAGACAAGAATCACCTATCAAGGAGCTGATATCGGAACACAATCCTCCAAAGTACAGGGAAACGACCGTTAAGGAGTTCACAACTTATTTCAATAACAAAGGGCTGGATGGCACTTCTACTCTGTTGCATTTTAGACTTTAAGACTAAATACTTCAGCAACTATTGGCGCGAGAGAATGTAACAGGTATGGTCTGTCTGTTGGAATAGCTGTGGAAATGACAGATACAATATCAAATAAAATGTTTGTACAACTATTTATGTCAAATTATGTATGTTGATTATGTAAACATCAATAAATTCTACTAAGAGGAAGTAATTTTCATGATTATGCTTAGAAGCAATTCTTGAATTATGTGAATGAATTAGCAGAATCACCTAAACCACCAGTTCTAATGCCAAGCCAACACTGCAATACCAGTGTCACCTTCCAAGGCACGAAGGGCGGTGGGTAGCTCTGATAGCATTGATAATTTGATACAATCCGAGGAAAACCACACCCGAAAGGTAGTGTAGTTATTGAAGTGGGAGATTCCAAAGTTCATTTACAATATTTTGGGAAAAGGGTATAGAATACTATTAAAATGAAGAAAAAGTATAAGTTAAAGTAAATGTTCAATTAATTTTTAATTTTAAGCGACGTTTTGTTCAAAATATTATTAAAATGAAAAAAGGTATAGGATATTCTATAAATGTAACAATTAATTTCAAGAACAGAATTAATTTAAAAATTAAAATTTTAAAATAATTTAATCCACGAAGAGATGATTTTACCAATAAAAAAGTATTACTTTAAAAATAAGTGGTTAGGCTTTGTTTGTCCACTTTATAGTAGCTTTCCCTCCCATTTGTCCATTGCTCTCTAGAAGATTTGTTCAGAGTTTTTTGGTCGTCTGCGAGGGCAGGAGTGGAAAGAACGCTTTGCAAAAAAATCGTGCGGCATGGTAAAAAGGTTTCCTATTGTTGAAGGAATCAGACCTAGGTAGAGTCCAGCAAGAAAAGGAAGGGCACTTTCGCGCTGGTGGAACTCTTTTTTAAGCTCTCATGGCTGAGCAAGGAAGCTCCGCCGCAGCTCTGCCGTCCGAGTTAAAAACCAGGCCGGCGGGAAACACCGAGCACAGCTGCTGCAGGGCGGTTCCGATTGGCAAAGGCATAACAGTCTTAGCTGTCCTCTTATCAAAATCACCAGACATTTCACTTCTCCAAAATGCCCTCCACAAACTTCAAAATTCCAATCCTATCCTCAAGTCCCAACTCCATTACGAATCAACCACCAAATCCTTCTCTTACATCATTCCCTCCACTTCTCATCGTCAAATCCAGCCGTTCGATCTCCCATCAACGGCTCAGATTCTCCAGAGCCTCAAAACCTCTAATCTCACCTCCGTCTCCGATTTTCATCTCATCTTTGAGCACGAAATGAACCGGAACTCATGGACAGACACCGGCACTTCATCGGATTCCGGCACGGGTATCTTCTTCGCGAGCATTTATCAATTAGAAAACGAGAAATCAGTCTTCGCACTACGGACCACACGTCGGCGTGTGATCGGGTAGCCGCACAAGCGTTGCTGAGAAAGTTACTGAAGTTGGTGAGTGGGGGAAATGGCGAAGGGACAGAGTTGGAATTATTGACAAAGATGAAGGTTGGTTTGGGAATTGAAGAGTATATTCCAGCTGGAAAAGCGAGTAAGCCATTTTGGGCGCGTGGGATTGATATGGTTGGGTATGGATTAAATTCATTGAGATTTTCTAATTTGAAGTTCATGGATAGTGAATCAACAAGAGGATCACAAGTTGTGAAATTGCAGTTGAATAAAGAAGATACTGACCGCATTCCCGAGGTAAGTTTGCACGCAACTCGACTAATGTTATGTTACTCTATAACTCTGTCCAGTATCAAATCCTTCAAAAATACACCGAAAGATTCAACATGCACTTGGCAACATTTTTTAAGAGTTTGAGCGACCGGTAACGACTCCAATGTACATTGTTGCAATTTTGAAACACTTAGGAAATGGTAACAAAACCTGAATTTTTGCAGGGCTGCAAAACAAGAGGTATAAAACTGTTTGGACTGCTGGCTGCTGCTGGATTAATTGCAGCTCATTCCTCAAAAGGCCCAAATGAGAATCAATGGGAGAAGTATTCAATTGCGACTCTTATTAACTGCCGCTCAATTCTTGATCCAGTACTTAGCCCTGATTTTCCAGGTTTGTAAATGGATTCTACCTTCTGACTCAAGAGATTTGCCTTATTTAACTTTGAATATTTGTCACTACTATCTCTCCCGCTTGAGGGCCAACGACTGATGACCTTAATTGGTCCTGACTGAAACCACTTATTGGATCCAGGCCACCATTCTTTGCACCCGTCTGGCCCAGTTGGTCACTTCTGGCATCCCATTTTCTTTTTCTTCTTTGGATCACACTTAGTCACAGCTCGTATGACCCTCATCGTCCTATCAAGTGGTTGCGTCTAGCATCACCCTTTGGCCCGGTGGCTATTCCTAACGTCCTATCAATTGATCATGCCTAGCATGCCTCATGATGTCCAGGCCATCACATGTAACTTGCAAGTTATACATCATCTATATACTTGGAAAAGCTCATAAGTACCCTTTGTCTGTTGGAAACATCCTATTAGCCCGTTTAACTCGCCCTTTTCTTTTCATTTCTATTGTTGTATCTCATCAGCCTTTCCCAAGTCCTAAACTCCGACTTCTAAACTCAAAACTGGTTGGAAATGGCCATATTGAGCTGGTTCAACTAGACGTTTCCCACTGATCTAGATTTCACAAATTGTCAGCTTCTGTCCTTTTGGTCGTTTTTATTGTGGCATCCTAGAGATGTTTACTGCACAGAGTGTATTAAAATGATGACCCTATATCATGCAGGCTTTTATCATTCTGCAATCCTCAACACACACGGCGTTAAGGGAGGAGATGATTTATGGGATCTGGCAAAGAGAAGTTACACATCATTTATGAACGCCAAGAACAACAACAAGCATTTTTCAGACATGGGGGACCTGAATTTCCTCATGTGCAAGGCCATTGATGATCTCGGCTTAATGCCATCCTCTTCACTAAGAACTTCTCTGATCTCTGTGCTTGAAGACCCCGTGATCGATAACTCCAGCACACTACACAAGGAGATCAGATTAGAAGACTTCATCGTCTGTTCATCCGTGCATGGGGTAGGCCCTTCTATTGCCATATTCGACACTATTAGAGACGGACAGTTGGATTGTGCATGTGTTTATCCCTTCCCCTTGCATTCTAGGGAACAAATGCTAGAGCTGATTGGTGAAAGGAACATAATCCTTGTTGATTGATAGCAAATTACAGGGGGAATTGTTTGGGACTAAAACATACATTATGTACCATATGTTCAATGAAAATGCAATAAATTTCCTGAAAAACAGTTTGTTTTTTACATCAAAATTTCAAATTCTTGTTCTTATCTTGCTTATTTCAAGTTGAAGTATATGAGCCATCGATGACGTAACAAAATTTTACACTAATCATGTCAATTTAACCAGTTATAACAGGTTATATTCTTAAAGAACATTTTTTTCTGATGAGTTATTAGTATATTCATTGTATCTTTAAAAACATGTACATATGATAAATTTAGAAACATTCCATGAGTCATTCAGACTCTACTACACAACCTCATTCTCCTAAAACACCACAAACACCAGTTCTAACGCCGAGTCAACAGTGCAATACCGGTTTCACCATCCAAAGTACGAAGGGCGGTTGATAACATTGATAATTTAATACAATCGGAGAACCACATCCTAAAAGGTAGTTATTGAGGTGGAGATTCCAATGTTCATTTAAAATATTTTGGGGAAAAAGGGTTATAGAATACTATTAAAATGAAAAGAAGTATCAATCAAGTAAATGTTCATTACAAGATTTGGTTTTTGATATACTCCCTCCGTGTCAAATTAATTGAACTTCAATTCTGAGGCATTTTTCAATGTTCAAAATATTTGAATTATTCAAAATTCAAGGTGAATGTTTGAAATTTTTTTCATATTTGCCCTTTCATAATATTTTCTAGGAGATAAATTTATGCTACATATTTATAATTTTACAAAAGGCAATAATAAAAAATATGGTGCAAATTTTGTCTTTAAATATTTTATTCTTAATATGTGTGCATTACGGAAAGTATCAAATTAGTGTACGTCCATCTATTAGAATCATCTAGAAATGTGAAAAACGACATGTGAAACTTCAAAGCCACCTTTGATGTATGCCATGTATGAGAATCACAAATCACGTGTCCATATATAGATGGACCAAGTTATCTGATATATTTGTGTATAATTATCAAAAAGATTAAATTTTATGAAAATAATTTATCTCTTAAGTATCCTATAAAATTAATTTAAAAATTATAATCCATGTCCCTGACACAAAATTAATTTAAAAATAATTTAATCCGTGAAGCAATCATTTTTATCAATAAAAAAACATTACTTAAAAAATAAGTGGTTAGCCTTTGTTTGTCCACTTTATAGTAGTTTTCCCTCCCATTTGTCCATTACTAAAAAGCACCTTTTTTTAGCTCTCATGGCTGAGCAAGGAAGCTCCGCCGCAGCTCCGTCGTCTGAGTTAAAAATCCGGCCAGCGGGAAGCACCGAGCACAGCTGGTGCAAGGCGGTTCCGATTGGCACCGGAATAACAGTGTTAGCTCTCCTCTTATCCAAATCACCAGACATTTCACTTCTCCAAAATGCCCTCCAGAAACTTCAAAACTCCAATCCTATCCTCAAGTCCCAACTCCATTACGAATCAACCACCAAATCTTTCTCTTACATCATTCCCTCCACTTCTCATCTTCAAGTCCAGCCGTTCGATCTCTCATCAACGGCTCAGATTCTTCAACGCCTCAAAACCTCCGATCTCACCTCCGTCTCCGATTTTCATCTTATCCTCGAACACGAAATCAACCGGAACTCATGGACAAACACCGGCACTTCATCGGATTCCGACACCGATATCTTCTTCGCGAGCATTTATCAATTAGAAAACGAGAAATCAGTCGTCGCACTACGGATCCACACGTCGGCGTGTGATCGGGCGGCGGCACTAGCGTTGCTGAGAAAGTTATTGAAGCTGGTGAGTGGCGGAAACGGCGAAGGGACAGAATTGGAATTATTGAAACAGATGGAGGTTGGTTTGGGAATTGAAGAGTATATTCCAGCTGGAAAAGCGAGTAAGCCATTTTGGGCGCGTGGGATTGATATGGTTGGGTATGGATTAAATTCATTGAGATTTTCTAATTTGAAGTTCATGGATAGTGAATCAACAAGAGGATCACAAGTTGTGAAATTGCAGTTGAATAAAGAAGATACTGATCGCATTCTCGAGGTAAGTTTCCACGTACCTCAACTAATGTTATGTTTCTGATAACTTTGTCCATCGAGCCTCAGTTAGATCAGAAGAAATCACATACTTTGTTTTATATTATGTTTACTACTTTTTTTTTTTAGTTTATCTAAAAAAATCATATCTTTTCTTGTTTTATCAACTTTTTAGTTTTAATTTTATTAAATGAACGAAATAGGGATTTCCCTTAGTTTCCCTATTTAAGAGTAAGATAGTGACATAAATATTTGATATGGACAAAGGTTTTATTTTTTATAAACTTAAAGAATGAAATTTTCAGGCAATATGTTCAAGACGTCAAAACTAAAGATATTTAGATAAATTTTACATATTTTTAGTTTATGATTGCAAAACTCAATAGTTCTCTTTACTATCGTAACTTCGTGTTAATTCAATATCATACAAATAAATTAAAATGGAAGGTATACTTCTTTCACTTGAGCATAATGATTATGATATCCGCAGTGTTATTTGAAAATTGTAGAAAAAGAAACAATGGTTCAAAGTTTAAGTGAAGACAAAATATATTAGATGATTCAAATTCTTTTGACGTGTCTGAATCTTGATCGACAGAGTTATCTAATATATATGAAAGATATCTGATAGATAGTGGGCACAAACTGACTCGAACACTCTCATTTAAAAAAGGGATTTGAATGTCATTTTTAAATTGCCAAGTTAGGTGACATCTGTTTTTCATTTTCTTTAGAAGTTAGCAAAGCTACTCTATAAAAACTTGCTTGGTCCAATATTCTTGCTATATTGTTTGAGAATATGTAGCTCTCATTGAATGGTGTACTATTCTCTTCACATGATGCACAACTTTAATCACATTTAAAATGTGAAGTGGCCAATTAGGATGTTACATCCTCCACTTGGCTAGAATCTGGTCTAATTGTGAGTAATGGCATAGCCTAATTCTTTTAAAATAATAACAGTGGTGTTCGGATCAACTGGTGGGCACGAACAGCTGTCCACGAATAATAATAGAAACTAATATTACACATCGATAGAGCAAAACCACATTATTCAAAAGTTAGTTGTATGTAGTTGTCTATGATAAGTGTGAGCAACACTCCAAAGATGTTGCTTGCCACTCGTCAGTATCAAATCTTCCAAAAATAAACTACTTTTGGAAGATCCAACATGCACTTGACAAAATTTTTGAAGAGTCCGAGGAATCGGTTACCACTCCCTAATTAAATGTACATTGTTTGCAATTTTGAAACATTTGGGAGATAGTAATAAAACCTGAATTTTGGCAGGGCTGCAAAACAAGAGGTATGAAACTGTTTGGACTGTTGGCTGCTGCTGGATTAATTGCAGCTCATTCCTCAAAAGGCCTAAATGAGAATCAATGGGAGAAGTATGCAATTGTAACTCTTATTAACTGCCGCTCAATTCTTGATCCAGTACTTAGCCCTGATTTTCCAGGTTTGTAAATGGATTCAACTTTCTCTGACTCAAGAATTTTGCCTTATTTAACTTTGAAAATTGGCCACTGAGGGACTCAGTTAGTCACTACTATCTCTCCCGCTTGAGGGTCAACAACTGATGACCTTATTGGTCCTGACTGAAACTACTTATTGGATCCAGGCCACCATTCTTGGCACCCATCTGGCCCAGTTGGTCACTTCCGGCATCCCATTTTCTTTTTCTTCTTTGGATCACGCTTAGTCACAGCTCGTATCACCCCCAACGTCCTATCAAGTGTTTGCGTCTAGCATCACTCTTTGGCCAGGTGGCTACTCCTAACGTCCTTTCAGTTGATCATGCCTAGCACGCCTCATGATGTCCATGCACATAGCGGGAGTTTTAGTGTACCGGGCTTGCCCTTTTTTATATAATTGGAAAAGCTCAAAGTACCCTTTGTCTGTTGGAAACATCCTATTAGCCCCTTTAACTTAGTTCTCGGGCAAGTACTGCACACTTCAATACCATGTGATTGTTCTTACATTTGATACTATTTTCACCTTTTTTTTTTTATGTCTATTGTTGTATCTCATCAGCCTTTCCCGAGTCCTAAACACCGACTTCTAAACTCAAAACTAGTTGGAAATGGCCATATTGAGGTGGTTCAAGTAGATGTTCCCGCTGATCTAGATTTCACAAATTGTCAGCTTCTGTCCTTTTGGTCATTTTTATTATTGCATCCTAGAGATGTTTACTGCACAGAGTATATTAAAATGATTATCCTATATCATGCAGGCTTTTATCATTCTGCGATCCTCAACACACACGACGTTCAGGGAGGAGATGATTTATGGGATTTGGCAAAGAGAAGTTACACATCTTTTATCAATGCCAAGAACAACAACAAGCATTTTTCAGACATGGGAGACCTGAATTTCCTCATGTGCAAGGCCATTGATAATCCCGGCTTAACGCCATCCTCTTCACTAAGAACTTCTCTGATCTCTGTGTTTGAAGACCCTGTGATTGATAACTCCAGCACAGTACATAAGGAGATCGGATTAGAAGACTTCATTGGGTGTGCATCCGTGCATGGTGTAGGCCCTTCTATTGCCATTTTCGACACTATTAGAGACGGACAGTTGGATTGTACATGTGTTTATCCCTTTCCCCTGCACACTAGGGAACAAATGCAAGAGCTCATTGGTGAAATGAAAAGAATCCTTGTTGATTGGTAGCAAATTACAGGGGAATTGTAAAACAAACTTTATGTATCATATGTTCTATGAAAATGCAATAAAGTTCCTTGAGAAACAGTTTGTTTTTTACATCAAAATTTCAAATTCTTGTTCTTTTTCTGCTTGTTTCAAAATGCTTGGGTTTATCAACTCTAAGTTAAAGTAATTGGGCCATCGATGATGTAACGAAACTTTACACTATCATGTCAATTTAACTGGTTACAACAGGTTATATTCTTAAACAACATTTTTTTCTGATAAGTTATTAGTATATTCATTGTATCTTTAAAAACATGTACATATGATAAATTTAGAAACATTCCATGAGTCATTCATGACTCTTACTACACCTAACATGCAGCCAAGTTTTTTTTTTTTTGGGGGTTAATGTGGTTACCACAATGTTTAGTATCTAATTTTTGACCAAGTCAGAATAAAATGTATGTATAACATGCATACACCTCTTGAGTCTTGATGATAATCAAACTAGCAATTATCCATTTTGAATATTTAGAAATCCTTTTGACTTGATAACTATGATTACTACATGGCTGATAATTAAAGACTTTTTGTGAAATGACAAGAAAAACAAGGTGAAGAGAAAGATTAAGATGATACAACAACAACATATCAAATGAAATCTCACAAGTCGAGTCTGGGAAGGATGAAATGTACACAGACCTTACAACTACCTCTAAAGAAGTTATTTCCGGAAGACCCTCGTCTCAAAAATATCAGGCCCCAATAGCAGAAAAAGATTAAACATCCTTGATTTATTTTAGGTTGATTGTCAACTTATCGCCGTTCTCTTCTTTTATTTGATTTTGGAATCGACTATGTGAACAAGCTAAATATGACTGAATTTAGGACTGAGGTGTAGCAATAATAGTTAGTGTTATAGTAAGATGAATATCTTCATGTAATTGAAAGGGTAAGAAGTAAATAATAATTAACAACTACATCATTTGTCTTTCAATTCTTGTCACATAAATTTACAATCTAACTAGTTTGCAAAAGGAAGCTTACCTAGGATATGATTTAATCCTTGAATCTATTTCTCCATATATTCCATCTAGAAATTCAATTCTTCTGAATCAAGGCTAGACATGACCTGAAAAATATCGACCTAATTATAGAAATTCTTCTACCAAGGCACCAAAATCAAACTTCCCATTGCAACACTCCACAGCATTGACCACTTCTTGAAAAGCAACAACACTACATGGCACAACGAGTCCATTTGTTTGCTCAAAACCAAACTCATTATATGTCTTCTCCAACAAAATCTTGAACAATGGATGTGAAAGATAGCTCGTTGGCACCGCGAATCGTTCTCTTTCTTCCCCTACATACACTGTAAATGTCCCCATCTTTTTTGATGATTTAGCACTTGTTGGAGTAGCCCCTTGATCTTGATCATCATCCTTAATAAGCAAATATTCAAGATGTTGTGATTGATCATGGTGATGAATAGAATTAGCACTTGATGTTCTAATAACCTTAGCCTTCTTGGCTAATTTCTTCATTGAACCAAACTTCTTGCCTAACATTTTGTGTACAAAAATGAAGAGGAAAGAAGTTATTTCTTGAATATTTTTGCAATGGAGAAGAGTGAGTGGCAATTGGTTTTTGTAGTGTGGAGGATTTCTCAAGGAGGACCACCTTTTGACTTTT
The DNA here is from genome assembly GCA_026153255.1 of Solanum medicagineum. Classification (NCBI taxonomy): domain Eukaryota; kingdom Viridiplantae; phylum Streptophyta; class Magnoliopsida; order Solanales; family Solanaceae; genus Solanum; species Solanum medicagineum. The sequence continues at coordinate 3,780,377 of JAPFFP010000113.1, read as the reverse complement.
AAAAAATTGAAAGAGTACTTATATGATTGTAGTGGTTTAATTTATTTGTCCTTAAATGTTCTCTATTATGCACTTTTGACTTATCAATAATAGCAATAAGTGCATATCAAACTTAATAGACGAATTCAGAATCTAAATTTTATGTATTTGTACTTAAATTTCAATCACATTCCATCATTATTGAAAAGGAAATAAATATCTTCGACAGATATTTTTTATCGGAGATGTTGGTAAGTAATTTGAAAACTTCTAATGTAATCATAATCACAGACATATAAAAATGAATATATATATATATATATATATATATATATAATCTAGAGTTGGTTATATCAAATGATATTTACAAACATATAAAATGAAAAAAAAAGCATTTTCTTTAAATAGAATAGAAACCTCATGCTATATTTTAGCCATTAATCCATTACTTAAAATGGAACATTGGATTAGTTAGAACCATTCGATTCCCTAATAACAAACAAAAAATAATTTTAACCATTATAATTAAACAAATCAAGAATCAATTTTAACTTAATTAACTCTAAATCAACTACTACAAAAATTGACCTATCACCAACCCTTTAACATGTTGGACGGCTGAAAATGGTGGGTACCCATGAAACCAAAAACAAATAAATAAATAAATCAAGAATTATTATAATATATATATTTTAATAATTTGACATTTGGAATGTTTAGCACTTTATGTGATTAAAAATTAGTCAAAACTACCAAAAGTTTCTTCAAACAAAACAAAAAAGAATGAAGAGTGGAGATACATAACTTATAAAAGAGAAGAAAAAAACAATGAGAATTTTGAGGAAATAAGTAAACAAGGACGGCACTACTTGCCAAATGTCAAAATAAATGCTCCCGTTTCTTGCTGTTTTTTGACTTCGGGCATCGCCAGCTCCCAGACGGGCGATGTGTACAAGGCTCGGGAACAAACTTGTATCTTATTCAAGTTTAAATAGGGGAACAAACTTGTATCTTATTCAAGTTTAAATAGAACTAATAGAGAATTTTTATTGTTCAACAAAAATTCAAAATTTTTCTTATTTGATTTTTGACTTTTTTGTAATGTTTTGAACCTTACACTTTTGACTTGAGAGACTTATAGGTAAGAGAATTTGACATGTTACTAATTTTTGCCTAATATATTATAACTTGGACAAATTAACAGTGCCAAAATGTGTATCTTATTCAAAGGAGGGGAAAAAAAATCAGAAAATTTTATTAGAAGCTTCCATTAAAGCTTGTTTGTCTCCTTCACAAAATTCAACTTCAAAGTAAACATTGATTTAAGGAGGAATCACAATAAGTGGAGGAGTCAGAATTTTCTTTCGACATCTATTATATATACATAAAAGAATATTTTTACCATATAGAAATAGTATAATTTTTTGCCAAAGAGAGTTTGAATGAACCCTAATTACTATGTTACTCCGCAACTGATCACAATCAATTATAATCATATGGCATAATGAAGTTTAATAGCCTGATTAATTAATCTAAATCATTTCGAGTGGAAAAACTGTTTAAGGAAGGAATTGTAATCTCATTATCATCCTTCAATTATTTTTGTGTTTGCTATGAAAGAAGAAAAGGAATATCTATAATTATTGGCCATAACAAATCAAGTTTTGAACTAATTCTTTTTTCCGTTCGTTGTTCAGTATTTATTTTGAGGCACGCTTGACTTATTCAAACATGCACCCAAAAGATCTCACTTGGAAGTAAAACCCTTCTAATCAAAGATGACATTATCTTAGAGTTCGAATATGAAACTTCTTAATAGTTCTTATTAAACATTTTCATAAGTACAATTTTGTTTGTAAATCCTTAGTTTGGAATTTTAACGGGTCAAAGGGTAAGTGGGCTGCTAAATTGGACTAATGGGATTAATGAACTTGGGCTCAGCAGCTTTTGGACTTCTCCAATTTACCAGATCATTAGATTACGTCATTAGACAAACATTTGATATGTATTTATATTATATCACTATAATTTGAAAAAATTATAACTTATAGATATGGTTAGGGTTTTATTGTCATTTTCTCTCACCTCTCTACTTTCTCTCTGCAATCTCTTTTCAGACATACAAATGCATATGTATATCAATTGCATATATACAATTATTTGGTAGATATATATATTCGATTCAACAGATATACATACATACACAATTTGTCTCTCTCCACTCTCTAACCTCTATTGCTTGCCTCTCTCCTTTCTCTCCCAACCTTACTTGGCAAATATACAAATATATATGTATATCAGTTACACATATACAATTATTTGACAGATATATACACTCAATTTGATAAATATGCATATACAATTCGCCTCTATCAGGTTTTTCTTGGTCTCACTTGTCTCTCTCCTATAATATGTAGCTATAAATCGTAGTTTTAACAAACTATAGCTATTTTGTGCTTTATTGTGTTTTATATATTTGTCTTTTTGAAAAATCCTCATAAAAAAAATTGTTTTGGCCCAAACTAACTACTCTTCTCTAATTTAACACGTGATTTAAAAAAAATTAACTGGATATAAATTTTAAATTATGAATTTAATTTGTACGTGGCATATTGCTTTTATGATAAAATACTAAAGTACTAGCCCAAAAAAAGAGAAAAGAATGAAACAAAAATGCCTGGAATATTATGTGACTTTACAGTTTACAGCCCGTTGCAAAAAACAAAGTACATTAAAAAGAAATAAAAGGCAATATTTTGTTAAATAATAAAGAAGTTCTTTTGGTCCAATAGACCGTTAATAATCTTTTTGGTTTATCTTTTTTTTAAAAAAAATAATTGCTACAATTATTATGAGTTTTTACGCATAAAACTTATGTTCCGTGTTTAAAGTACAAGGTTCAGAATTCGAATAAAGTCGATGCTTATTCGTTCTTAATCTACTTCATTGACATGCAATTTCTTCACCACTATTATATTATTAGTGACTTCCTAAATGAATTGCATGCTAGTATGGATCGAAGAAATTTTAAAATAAATTGAAAAAAATCAAAATAAAAAATAAATATAAATTATGAGGAGCAAGCCTTACAAAAATAATCAAACTTTAACATTTAAAATTGATGTAAGAAATTAAAAGGGTTAATAATAAGTTTATCATTATATTTTCATTCACGCGTATATTTTTAACGAAAAAACTAAGCTAAAATTCTTATGGCGATTCACTATAATCATTATTCGATCACTTTTTATTTATAGGGTGGTGTTCAGATAGACATAAAATTTAAGAAAGAATGGAATTGTTTTAAAAATTTATAATCTTAAATCTATAACGTAATTTTTATATAATTATAAAAGCATATATCATTACATTACAAATATAAGAAAAATCATTTTAAATATAAATATATATTATCATTTTCTGGGAAGCAAATTATTATAAAACATAAAAATCTTTACTTTTTGGGGTCCACAGTCATGATGAATTTAAAATTTTGAATAGTGAATATTTATTATAACATAAAAAGTGCAAATTATTGTTCTATATATTTTCTAAAACCAAAAAAGTTTTCTTCCGTTGTATATCATCTTTTTATGTATCTTTTTCCTCGTCTTTCTCTTCCTTTGTCTCTTTAAATTTGGTATACATAGAGCCAATATAAAATATACTTTTTAGATAAATTAATTATATAAAAATATATTTTTTATCACAAATATCAATATTGATTGGAATAAATTTGAGGTTTTACGGTATATACTGAGACTAATACATATAATTAAAGAATGTAACATATTTTATGTGAGTGACTTATCTACTCTACTAGTGCTTTAGAACATACGTAGAATCTTTCCCAGAATTTTGGGTAGAAGGTGTATATTTTATCATATATTTAGGTGTTCAATTAGAACAATTTATAGTTTAAGTGTTTAAATAAAATTTACCGATAAATTTAAAAGGTTATCGATATACTCATTCAGTTTTTTATTTATAATTCAACTTGAGAAGATACATAATCATGATTTTTTTGTTGTTCAAATTAGTTGAAACGATTCTTTGAATTTAAAGGTAACGAAAGATGTATTGAGATGCAGTTATCGAACACAATTAGTTTATTTTTCTTCCAAAAGAGTAAAATAGGATAGGGTTTAGAGAAGGTAATTAATAATTGAAGACATCATTAGACAAATTCACCTAATTTAAGCACGAATTAAGGCCATTAATTATGTCATTTTAATAGACATAATTTGACAGTCACCTAATTTTTTGTGTTTTTGAGTCCTGAAAAAAGGTGTAGTAAAAAGAAGTGGTCCCTTTTATTAAGTAAGAAGAAATAAATAAAAGAAAATAACTCTTGGGGCAATTAAGTCATTTTAATGAAAGATGAGGACATTATCGACACTTCCTATTTATTTTGTTCATGTTACCTTTGTTAATTTTCTTGATCGAGCTCCTTAGAGTTGTCTAGTGTGATATATTTTTCTTATGGGATTTGTAGCGGAGCAGAATTTATGTTGTGTGCATATTTCTTTGTCAACGAATAAAAAGAAATGAATTAGTTTCGATTTCATTTCAAAAGGAAATGTAACTTTAATTCTTTTTATGTTCATTAAAAAAATATTAGATATAAGGTATAATTTACTAGATTGCTCTTATTTAATACAGTATATATTTTGGAGAATTGGGCAATATTAAAAAAACTACTATTGTTTTAATATTCAGGATATAATTATAAGCATTGTCAAGTTTAATTTTCAATTTTTAAAGTGATTATTTTGAAATAACTTTTAAAATTTGATGCTCGATATTTATTTTGTAAACTAATTAACATAAATTCTCACCAGAATTCAACTATGAAATTAGATGGTAAAGCACAATCTATAAAACGTGATTATATTTTCAAATAAAAATTCAAAATATATAATTAAAAAAAAATTATTTATCGCTTCATGATAATCTTTGATAAGTATTTTAAGTTCTTTTAAAGCTAGTTAAGTTATTGTCATATTAGGTTAGTAGTAGCTTCAAGTGAACCATCCCAACAAAGAGAGACAAAAGAAAAGAAGAAATAATATAATGAATAAAACCAAAATATATAAAATCTTTTATCTTTAAATGATGCAAATGAGAATATTAGAACAAATCATCAAGGATATAGTGGAATGAATGATTAGAAATTACAAGTTTAAACTTTAAAAATATAGAATTATTTATCAAAATTACTTTTGATTTTCTTAAATAAATTCTATAAAATACGAATTTGAATTACTATTTCTTAAAAAGAACAAAAACAAGATGGTGAGCATGTGAAAAGAATAACTTTTCATTGTCTTTAATCAAATATATCTCAGATTCAAATTTAAAACGAAAGATTTTAAGTCAGAAATACATTCTTTAAATAGATCGATCATGCATACATTTACAAATACATAAAAGTGAAAATTGAACATCAAAATATGTAGTGGAGAGAATGAAATTCCTCCATCATTATTAGTCATATTAAATTTGAAGTTTAACCTCCAAAAATACACAAAAAACAAGAATCAAAAGCACACTTCCTCTTAGACCTTAGATAAGTCATAAACGATAGAAAATTTAATTAGTTAAATAAATAAATTTTGAATTTCAGATAATTAAAACTAGTGAAATTGTTAACTACAATATGACTTTATTATCAATTGTCCTATTCTTGAATTTGACACATTTTCTTGATGATACAATTGAAAGTTACAAATCTTTTTGGTAAGCTAAATCATTCTCCAATTCAAAGTTCTAAAACCAAATGGTCACATCTTACCCACCCCAAGTGGAAGGGAATTTTGCACCTATAGTTTCTAAATGGATAAGTATTATTGTCAGAACTGATAGTACTCTTTTATTCTTAACCAAATATTTTGTATTCATATTTTAAAAATTAAATCATTCTTAATAAGAATCATTTTACTTCAAAACAAAAAATTTCAGCACAAATCAAAATTTAAAATCTATTCAAAATAATAATAATTAAAAAAAAAAGGATAAGCATACAAGTGAGTATTTTAGTAGAGTATTGACAAATGTAAGAAAATAAGAGATGTCTATTTCAAGTCATATATGTCTCTAAAATTGTCTAGTGTTTAATAATTGCTGCATTATTTTGTTGTCGCCACAAGCACAATTCTCTATTTCTCTTATTCTATATATAATTAATATTTATTATTTTTATTGTATTTATATATTATTATTAATTTTTATTTTAGTTATTTTTGTTCTAATATCTAGTATTTTTTGCTCTTTGAGCTTGCTATTTTTGAGATGAAGATCTTTCAAAAATAACCTCTTTATCTTTATGAAACAGTGATACAGTCTACATATATTTTATCCTCCTCATGCCCCACTTATGATATTCCACTGAATATATTATTGTTATTATTTCTATATATAATCAATATTTATTTTTTTTAATTTTTTATATTAATTTTTTAAGTGAAAATTTTGATTCCGTCACTGCATTTGGACGAGGCTCATGTGTTATTAAGACATTAAAAATATTATTCTTCCTTGGATCTGCAACTGCCTTAACAGAACCAGGTACCTTCCTACACAATACAAGTTGTCATTATTCTTAGTACATTAAAATACTGCTTTTATTTATACCAAAATAATAAATAAACAATTAATAATTCAACTAAAGATACAAATCGGACCACCAAAGGAAATAAATAAGTATTGAATAGTAGATAAGATCTATACATGATTAGGTCAGACAATTATTGGATTAGGAATATTAATTCTTCATGATAATACACTCAGTCCCTTTAATTAAACAGTTGCAAGTCATGTGATTAGTTAAATTTGGTTTTAGAAAATTCATTTAACTAATTTTCAAGGATAAAATGAATTGTTTAAGCAATATAAATTATTATATTTTGTTTCTAAATAGTATGTTTAACTAGTTTTCAAAGATAAAATAGATTATTTTGGTATTATGATTTGTTGCGTTTTGCTTCTAGAGAACTAATTTAACTATTCTTTAAAGTTAAAATAAATTATATTAATATAATATTTTAAAATAAAAATTCAGATATGTTAAGACTATACAAAATGTAATAAAATCATAATTTTTCTCATATTAATATGATGAAATATATATCATCAAATTGTTGATCAAAGTTTATTCATTTTGAGTCTCAAAAAATTTAAAGTATCAAATATTTTGGGACGAATTAAATAGTATTTTTTGTATAATTTCTATTTCAATTTTTGTATAAATTGTTGATCAAAGTTCATGCATTTTGAATCAAAAGTCTTCACTAAAAATTAAGGACTACTTGTGTTTTTTTTTTATTAGAGGAGTACTTGTTGTTTCACCTCTACTCTTATTTATGATCATATCAGTTAATATCATGTGAAAATTTATAAACACCTTCTAAGGAGAGTGATTCTATGACTAGATTTAAATTCAAGATTTTTGAGTAAAATTAAAGAAGTACTTATAATTCCATCACGATTCTTATCTATTGTTATATCAACTAGTATCCTATAGAAACTTATAAGCACCTTCCAATAAAAATGACCTTATGACCATATTCGAATTTAATCTTTTATCTAAAAATAAAATGTTATTTACTACTCCCACGATTCTTAATGATTATCATATCAATAGTATCCTATAACAATGTATAAACATGTTCCAACAAAAATAACTTTATAATCAAATTAAAATTCAAAATTTTGATTAAAAATAAAAAAATACTTATTATTCCATCATGATCCTTATTTATTATCATTTCAATTAGTATCCTATAAAAATTTAGAAAAGAAAAAAAATAAAGGGAAGTGCCATAGTAGAGGAGCCAAATCCAGCTAAGCTAGTCTTCTATTCCCTTTTTTGCTTTTCCATAAAATTAAAAAATTTAGAAAAAAAAACTAAAAATAAATTTTTGATTCCAAAACGAGAAGAGGCTCTTATAATAAACTAATTCTCTTCTTTCAATAGTATCTTCTCTTCCCTTTTTTTCTCCACTAAATTCTCCTCACTTCCCTATAGAGCTTTCATATAAAGAATTGAAATAGTTCCACAAAATTGGGGAAAAAAATGTATTGGAAGTGATGATGATATTAATATCTCACCTTCCAAAAACCAACCTTTGCTTGAATCCAACTCTACTCAAACACCCTCTCTTCCTCTCTGTAGTCTACTAATCTACCAAACAATCATAAAGTGTGGGGGGTTTACTCAAGTTGTTGTTAATTTTCTTTAAAAGTGCTCACCAAACTTTTATTGCTTCTTGTTCTACAATTAAAACCCACCAAAAAAAATTCAATCTTTACATAAAAATCCAATCTTTTCATTAAAAAAAGGGATTTATTTTGTGGGTTTCTTGAAAATGACTGAAATTATGAGGTAGATACTTTTCTTGTTTTGTTCTACCATTAAAACCAGCCAAAAATATCCAATCTTTTTTTGTTTTTGTATGTGGGTTTCTTGAAAATGACTGAAATTATACAACCCCAACATGAGTTACCTTCATCTTCAAGCTCCATTAGTGTACTATTAGCTAGAGATAATGATGGGTCTCACCAAGAGAGTCTAATAAGTGGACCCAATTTGTATTCTGTTGTAGATGTATACAGAGGGGGAAGTAATAGTGAGGTACAAGTAGGAGGAGTTAGTATTTGTTGTAGAAAAAGAGAGAGAAAAAGGAGAGAAAGAGAAGAAGGGGGAGATCAGCTGTCATTGTTAACACTTTGTTTAACTGGTTTTAGGAAATCTTTGGTTGCTTGTAAAAACAATATTGATATTCTTAGTGGTGTTGGTGTTGAAGAGCTGCTTTCTTCTTCTTGTTCTGGTTTTAGTTCTACTTCTGGTTCTGCTAATTCACCAATGGAGATTAGTTGGCCTAGTAATGTCAGACATGTTGCTCATGTCACTTTTGATAGGTTTAATGGATTTCTTGGACTTCCTGTTGAGTTTGAACCTGAAGTTCCTAGAAGACCCCCTAGTGCCAGGTTTGATCTTTTTTCGCTCTTTTAAAGTACTTTTCTTCATTTTGGGTTTTGCTCTAAATCACTTACCTTTGTTTTATTTTTAGTATATGATGATATGAAATGAGCTTTATCATATAGCCAACCTAACTTGATTGGAATTGAGACATAGTTGTTGTTTATGCTAAATCATTGGCGACTTACGATATGTGCTTGGTGTTACTTTATTACTACTCCCTCGACTTAATTTGTTTGTCTGGTTTTGATTTGACACGGACTTTAAGAAAGTAAAAAATATTTTTGAATTTTGTGGTCTTAAAACTATAAGATATGTAATTCTATGGTCTGACATGTTAGTCAGAAAGTTGTAATTAAAGAGTCGCAAAAAGGAATGAGACATTTTTTTTGAAATGGTAAAAAGGAATGTAACACAAATAAATTGTAATGAGCTTAAATGAAAAAGTGGAGATTCATATAGCTGAGCGAAGTTGGTTGGGTACTGAGGCATAGTTGTTGTCGCTGTTTGTTCTAAATTATTCATGACTTAGGATATGTGCTTGGTGTTATTTCTAGTTTTGTTGTGTTTTGGTGAAATTTCAGTGTTAAAATACTGTCTGTCCCAAACTAGTTGTCATGTTTCACTTCTCGACAACCAATTTGATCAAATATTTGGTGCTAAGCTGGAATGGTTTAATTTAATATTTTGAAATTAATTTTTTTTATATGTTATTGTTATTATTAGTTTTATCTTTTTGTTCTTTTCTCTTTCTGGTGAGCAGAAGAAGGGCTGTTGGCTTCTTTTAGTTATCTTGTTAATTGTTTAGGATTTTGACAGCCTTGTCCAGCATATGCTCATGAAATATGGTGAAGAACATATATTTGTGGTTTAAATTATTCTGAGAAAGCTAATAATTTATGCAGTGGAATGCATAAATATTTGATTAATATATATATCCATGGATTGATGGTTAATTGGTACGCCCTTTTCTTCCTTACCAGCCTATAATTAGATCAAAAGTAACATGTTCGTTTGCTTCAAGTTCGGATTTTCCTTTCTTTGTAATGACTAGCAAAAATTGACTATCTGTTGATATGTCACCAGCACATTTTAGGTTGGCAGAAAATATAGATCTTTAAGCATCCTTTTCATTCATTAAATGGAGAAATTGCTACGTATTGGTAAGATACATATATATATGTATTTTGGAGAATCAGAGTGGAAGCTTAGGATAGTTACTCTGGTAATTGAGAAATGTCTTTGAACAGTTTGAAGTGGTATCCGCGCTTTGGAAATTCTGGGATGTATGATCAAAATTAAGTATTGGTGTTTTAGCTTTAGTTTTTAGTTTCATATGTAATATATCAAGCACTTCTGGACATGCATCCAACATAGTAAAAGAAAAAAAGAAAATTCTCTTTGTTGGCCTAACAAGCTGTTGTTTCATAAATTGTTGCCACAATAATAAGTCTGTTACAGTTGCAAACTAGTTTGAGCAGGCAGTAAGACTCCTCTATGTCCTTCGTCTGTTTCATTCCAATGCTTTGTTTGATAATTGTTAAGTTGATAGATACGACTCCTATATGTCCTTCGACTTCGTCTGGTTTCATTCCAATACTTTGTTTGATAATTGTTAAGTTGATACTCTCCTAGTACTGAAAAGCCACTTCATATATTGTACATTTTTTTTGATGTTACATTACTTTTGTTTAACTTCATTTATTTTCTTGTAACTTTTGATCCTATCCTCGTTTTAAGCTTTTGTATGGTTTAGAACGACTTGTTCAGATTGTTGGCTAGTCAAAAAGTGTCAGGCTTTTTAATTGATGTTGGTGTTGGTTTCTGCAGTACAAGAGTTTTTGGTGTTTCGACAGACTGCATGCAGCTTTCATTTGACTCCAGAGGAAATAGTGTCCCCACAATCCTTCTGATGATGCAAGGGCGCTTGTATGGTCAAGGTGGCTTGGAGGTGTGCATTCACCAACTCTAGTCGCCCTCATGTTGATCAATAAAATGTTTGACTAGGCATCTGTC
>JAPFFP010000113.1:3723939-3762312 GCA_026153255.1 Solanum medicagineum | reverse complement strand
CTACTTCAAAAGTGCTTTTGAGCCCAAGTGCTTGAAAGCTACCTTTATTCAGCTAATCCAATCGGGCTCTAAGTGTTGCGCTTATTAGGGATCTAGAAGTTGACCAAATTTCTGCCCCTCCTTGAAAGATCTCAACATGCTTGCCCATAAAATTTGTGCTCAAGAAAGTATATGCCTCCATAAAATTTGTTTGCCCTTATTTTCTTGTGATGAAAGCTATTGAAAGACAATTGACAATTCATATTTCATGATCACTCAACTTTTCAACTTCTGGTGAATGCATGCTCTTCTGATATATCGACCACACAGGTCAACTCGGAAGAGGTTAAACTCTTGACATATTATGATCGCCTGCATGGGGTGTAGGTTTGGTTCAGTTGAGATCCCGAGGACTTGACGAAAGCAAAGTTGAACCATGTTGGCTTTTGCCACAGGCTTCAAGATTTGGAAAGCACACGTTACTGTTTTCCGTCTTTATAATGAGCTTCACTGCTTAGTTCTTGCTATCATTTGTCCAGTCTCACCAGTCACCAATAATCATTACAAGAACATATACCGTTTCTAAAATGGTGGAAACGGGTGGCATCCCTGACCACAAATAATCGATCCACAATTTTGCTAACTCGCTTTACAAACGAGTGACAGTCACCACATATTCTCAAGTTCTTTATAACAAGAATGTCAGCCCCTATTTCAGTGTTCAGGAGAGCAAATGCAATTGCCAAACGTTCACTATGCACACCCATGATATTAGGAGGTTCTTTATTTATTACCTCTCCATCATTTTTGTTTGTTCCTCCATGCTTGCTTGCAGTATCCTCCAACCTGTTCAACAATCTGTAAATCTCTTTTGTTTGAGGATGGCTTCTATCGCCAGCCACGAAGAGGTGAATTTTCCCGTTACATTCAAAATAGCTATAACCTGGATCCTTTTTGAGCTTTCGTTCTCTCATCATCAATCTAACTCTTAATATACCTTCTGAATTATTTGCCTGTGTGTAGATATTTGAAAGCAGCACATAATAGCCTATATTCGTTGGCTCAAGCTCAACAACCTTATGAAAAGCTAATTCTGCAAGTTCAACATTTTTGTGGATCTTGCAAGCACCCAAAAGGGCGCCCCATACAGCACCATCAGGCTCATCTTCCATCAATTCAATAAGTTTCCGAGCTTCCTCAAGTCGACCAGCTCGACCTAGTAGATCCACAACACAAGAATAGTGCTCTGAACCTGGCTTCAAGCCATACTCCCTCTTCATTAGATCAAGATAACTTAACCCTTTTTCAGTCAACCCTGCATGACTACATGCAGACAGAACACTAACAAACACTGTTCCATCAGGTTGAATACCACTCTCGATCATCTTATCAAAAAGCTCCACAGCAATGTTTCCAAGCCCATGTATTCCATAACCGCCTATTATTGCTGTCCAGGACACCAAGTTTTTTTCTTCCATCTCATCAAATATAACCCGCGCTTTCGCCAAATTACCACATCTGGCAAACATATTTATTAGAGCATTCTTCAAGAATACATTAAACCTCATACGACTAGACCTTATTTTCTCTTCCACCTCAAAACCAATCTTTTGAGCACCAAGATTTGCACAAGCTGATAAAACTCCAACAAATGTCACTGCATCAGGGTTCACCTGCAACAATTCCATCTCGTGATAAAGCTCTAAAACTTCTGCAGCCAACCCATTTTGCGCGTATCCAGAAATCATCGCATTCCAAGTAATCAACCCCTTTTCTGGTATGTGATCAAACAACTTCCTCGCTAACTCCATAGACGCACAACGCACATACATCGTCAACAAACAGTTTGCAATAGCCAAATCATTCTCCAATCCACACTTAACATTCAAACAATGCAAGGACATCCCCAACCCCAGATACCGCGGAACAGTACAACCTGGAACCAATCCCAAAACAGTAACCGCATTTAACGACACTCCTCTGAACCTCATTTCACTAAACAACAAAAACCCATTTAAGAAATTACAATTCTGAACATACCCAGAAATCAAAGCATTGTAACAAACAGTCTTTCTTTGAGGCATTTCATCAAACACTTTCCGTGCAAATTCAGTTAAATTACATCTACAGTACATAGCTATCAAAGCAGTTTGAACAAAAGGCTCAGATTCACACCCCAACTTGATAACATGACAATGGAGTTGTTTTCCAGTGGTGGGAATGGAAAAGGAAGCTGAAGATTTGAGAGCAAAAGGGAAAGTGAAGGCATTTGGGATAGCTCCAGATTGAAGCATTTGACGGTAAAGAATGAGTGCTTCGTTGTACTGACCATGTTTTGAGAGATTTCTCAAATGGGTATTCCATGGAGTAGCAGCAATAGTAGTAAAGGTTGCAGCTTTGGTGAAAATGGTGGATTTCTTAGTATTAAAAAGTGACAAGAATCTACTATTTTTGTGGAGGTGGAAAGGTGTGGTCATTTACTTAGTAAAGGGTAATTGATTGCTTTAATGCATTTTATAGCAACTTAATTGGAGACGTAACGGTTCAAGTTCACAACATGTATTATATGTTTTAGCTCAAAAATTCTACAAAATGATTATTTGGACCATACTATTATCGAGTTTAGAAGCACATATACCTTATAAATTTGTGGTTTTTTCCTCTTCGACATGTCTAATTTCTTTATTGATTTGCTTATATACCCCATCATGATCTTTTTCTTATATATTGAATACAAAAATAAAACAAGATATCCACTTAATTTCCTAAAAAATATTTTGCTGTAATAATTTAAATTTTGATGGAGTAGGATATTACAGTAGTCCGCAATGCACACAATACTGCAGCAAACAAGTAGATAGGCCAATAGAAAGATTACACTTTTTGTTCCAATGGATAAAGCAAAGTACCAAATATCACTCTGAGAAAGAGAGAGAAAAAGAAGAAGAAGAAAAAAGCTTCAATCTTTAATCCCATTTTCTTGTTCTCATTGTTTTTCTCCTTTTCTCCATGGAAGCCACTGCTTCTTTCTCCTCTACTATGGCTTCCCACCATTTCTTTCCACTTTCTAAAGCCACCCTTTCAACTTCCAAACTTAACCCCATTTGTAATTCTTCTTCTTCTTGGATTGGTTCTACTCAGTCTCTTTCTTTTTCCTCAAGAAATTCATTCACTGTAACTCCCTTTTGGTTTGGTTGGGTTTTATGTTTTTTTTTTTTTGTTTTTTTTTTTTTTTTTTTTTTGTTAAAGACTCAATTTTTATTGTAGAGGGATATATGGAGTTCATACAAGAATGTGGTCACTATAAGAAGGGAAATGCGTGGAGTTATTAGAGCTGAGATGTTTGGACAGCTTACTAGTGGACTTGAAACTGCTTGGAACAAGCTCAAAGGAGAAGGTAAAAGATTTTTTAATTATGAGCTAATTTTATGTAAATTTTGAAGTATGGGAATTTCTTGATTGGGTTAGTTGATACTTAAATTTTTTGTCTCGAGTAGGTATATTTTAGATTGGATTGTTTAGAAATATACTAGTGGTTTGTTTATATGGACTTGGGCAATCCTCTCCTTGTGAACTTGCTTTTATCCCAAAACCATTGATTCTTGAAGAATTGGTAAAGCTATAAAAGTAGGAAGAGGAAGCTTAGTGTGGAACTTCAAGCCCAAATGTTTAGAAGATTCAACAACATGGCTGATTTCATTTTCACAGATGGTAATGTTGATACATTCAAGGAGGTTCTAGAGGAGTGTAATGGATTATACTTCAAGAGTAGAAACCAGGAAGATACATAAATTGATTGTTAAACCCCTATGAAGTGTATGCAAAGGGACGGTGCCTTCTACGATAAGATTTTAAATTCAAAGATTAGAATGTATTAACTCAGTTGTTATTGAAGGCCTTTATCTAATGACTGGAAAATTTCCGGAAAACCATGCCATTGTTTGAGGTAAACAAACCTTTCTACTGCATAAAGGCATTTCTCAAAGGGCAGGTAAGTTTATGATTGTACTAAATTCTACAAATTGCTTTGCAACTTATGAGCTCACTATGATGCTGAAGTGCAGACAACCCTTACATATGATACAAGAATTCCATGTTCCCTAGTGACCATTTTAATTTGTGTGTATATATACCTCCAAGATGACTTAAAACGTGCAGAACTTTTAGCTTAAAATATGGCTGAACTTTCTCGAGTTTGCTGAAACGGCACAACTTTAAGTGAAATAATAATCTATAAATTCTTTGAGATTTGTTGAATAAATATTGGTCATTGGATTTCTGTTCTCCTTTTTAGTTCCAACGTTATTGCTTGATACCATAAATTTGTAGGAATAAACTAATGGGGAAGTATTTAATTGTTAAAAATGTGAGTTGCCTGCCTTGTCCAAATCCAAACTTTTAATCATATTTTCTATATCCTCAATCTTTCAAATTTCAGAGGTTTAAGATCTTGTTGCCTTTGCTACTAAATATGTGGTTATATATAATGATGAAGTGGTTGTTGTTTGAATTCCTTGTGCTTCAGAGGTTTTGACCAAGGAAAACATCATGGAACCTATGAGAGACATCAGGAGGGCCCTTTTAGAAGCTGATGTATGTTGCTTTCTATTTCAGCAGTTAATCTCTGTACGTTAAATTTTGCCTCTCATTTAACTTTAATCGGCAGGTTAGTCTCCCTGTTGTCAGAAGGTTTGTTCAGTCTGTTAGTGATGAAGCCGTTGGGACTGGCTTGATTCGAGGAGTAAAACCAGATCAGCAACTAGTTAAAGTATGTATTATCGGACTGATGACTTTAAACGATACACATATTTCTGGTCCTCAATATGCATCTGAACTGTCTTGCAAAAATCTTACTTTTAGCCTGCACATGGAAACTCTCAGGATTACTATGCATATAGGTGTTGGGATTTCTGAAGAGATGTTTAGTGATAACCAGATTTTGATTTCTTCCTAGCATTTATATTTTGAGAACAGACTCCCTCCCTTCTTTTGTTAATTTTATTTTGTTTGCACAATTGGTTATCAGCTCGAGCTGAACTTCTTTTTGGTCTCACTTGGTTGATGTAGATTGTACGTGACGAGCTTGTGAAACTGATGGGTGGGGAAGTCTCTGAACTGGTTTTTGCTAAATCTAAGCCTACCGTAATACTATTGGCCGGTCTACAAGGTGTTGGGAAGACAACTGTTAGTGCAAAGTTAGCTTTATATCTAAAGAAGCAGGTGCACTTCCGAGCTTCACCTTCTCTTAACCCCTTCCTTTCCTCTCTCATTATATTGCCATTACATTATGGTCTTAGAACCTGCATTTCTTCAATTACCTTCTAATATTGAGTTAGGCATTTCGAACCATTGATGAGCACTGGTGGCATGGTTGCAGGGTAAAAGTTGCATGCTGATTGCTGGAGACGTGTACAGACCTGCTGCTATTGACCAACTTGTTATTTTGGGTGAACAGGTATGCCCTGTCACTTTAGCAATGTTAGAGTGGGTTAAAGTCCCACTATGGTTGGGGAATGGACTGGTGGTCTATTTTGATGGACTTGGGAATTCTCCCCCATAAGCTAGCTTTTTGGGTTGAGTTAGGCCCAGGTGCCATATCTTTACCAGCACCAATAAGATTGTATATCATTTCATTTTAGATGCTTTTTTTCTGTTTTTCTACACATTAACAATCATTGCCTATATATCATTTTCTTTACGAGTACGCAGAATATCTAAACACAACTCTATTCATTCTCATGTTCACTGATAAGTGGGGGAACAGGTTGATGTGCCTGTTTATGCAGCAGGAACAGATGTAAAACCTGCAGAAATAGCCCGACAAGGTTTACAAGAGGCCAAAAAGAAGAATGTAGATGTAGTCATAATGGATACAGCTGGAAGACTTCAGGTCATATCCTCTTAGTTTTTGGATTCCACTATAACATTGTCTAGTAGCTTTGTATTTAAATTTTTCTTAGTTGTTGTAGATAGATAAAGCTATGATGGATGAATTAAAAGATGTGAAACGGGTACTGAACCCCACAGAGGTTTTGCTTGTTGTTGATGCAATGACTGGCCAAGAAGCTGCAGGTACTTCTAAACTCATTAAAGATGCAAATGATAAACCACAGGGAAATTCTTATTACATGCCGCAGAGATTTTGCTTCTTGTGAAAAATGGCTTTTGACTAGCATGGTCATATGGCTTTTCACATGTTTTCTTTCTGTGTGGCTTCTTTCTTACGTTGCTCTACAGCAAGGGCTCGCTAATATTTATGCTCTGTGGTAGATCTATTCTCTCTATTCACACAACATGTTTGGTTGATATGGAGATTAAGGAAGTAGTTTCATTTTTAGTCAGAAAGAAATACTTGATTGGTTATTTAAGGTTAATTGGGAAAGGCATTCCATATTTGAGTTGTTAAATGAATTTGAACTCTAGAAATTTTTCACTAGATAGTGAAATAAAAGTCTATAACATCTAAAACAGAAGTCATAACAGTTCACTTTCATTAAGTTATTACTGACATGAGGACATAATGTCTCCTCTTTACCAATCATTTCATCTTGAGAAAAGGAATTTCTGGTTTGTTCTCTTTCTTATCATTCACATTAATGAAATTGTAGCTCTGGTCACAACGTTCAATCTCGAAATTGGAATTACTGGTGCCATTTTGACGAAGCTAGATGGAGATTCTAGGGGTGGAGCAGCTTTAAGTGTCAAGGAGGTGGGTTCTTATTACCACATGACATATTTATCTGGTTTTTGACAGTTCTAAGTTCAACCTACAGAGAGGTTAAAGGCTGAAAATAAATGGTATCCTTGAAGGTTCATTTTTGCTTAAACTTTGCTCTTGATTATCAAAATCAACATACATACTTCGTAATTTCGAACCAAACTGCGAAGAAAAAGAAGAGTTAATGATGGAAGTAGATGACTATAACAATTGCTTAAGATTCAAAGGAAAAAAATCCCTTAAAGAGGACAATTTGTAGAACATAAACTAAACATATAACAACGGTTGGACCACAAACTCCAGATCTTTTATATGTTGAACATGTCTTCTAAGTATTCTCTGAGAAGAAATGGTTTATTTTTCTCGAGGTTTAAACTGAATGGAATAGAATTGAACATAATAGGCAATAAATGATATCTATACAAGTGATTATGTTGCGTCACATGTTAGTATGAATCATACTCTATAGACAACAAAATAATTTGATTTGCTCGTTTTTGGTCATTTTTTTTCATTTTGAAGTGAACTATGGTTTCATGACACTTATATGTTCACTACCACAGGTATCAGGAAAGCCCATTAAACTCGTAGGAAGGGGTGAACGTATGGAGGATCTCGAACCTTTCTACCCCGACCGCATGGCTGGACGTATTTTAGGGATGGGAGACGTTCTGTCATTTGTTGAGAAAGCCCAAGAAGTTGTAAGTGGCAAACAAGTATTTCAGCTTTGTTTTTTTCTTTTTTTCACTTTGATTCAACTAGTTTCATTTGACTCCTTTATAATGATTTTAGATGCGCCAAGAAGACGCTGAAGATTTACAGAAGAAGATCATGAGTGCAAAATTTGATTTCAATGACTTCCTGAAGCAAACTCGTGCAGTTGCTCGGATGGGTACCATGTCCCGTGTTATTGGAATGATTCCTGGCATGGGCAAGGTAATATAGCTCGTTCTTATCAAATCTCTCTCTCAATTTCTGTGTGAAAATATTGTCTGGTGCAATTCATGTTTCTTTTTGTTACTGTATATATGTCAACTTGCTAGAAATGTAATGCACGATTCCAGATCAAACCTTGTATCAGCTATGTTCCTTTTATTTGTGTAATGAAGCGGGAACGAATCCCATCTTGTTCATGCATAAACAGGTTACTCCTGCACAAATTCGAGAGGCAGAGAAGAGCTTAAAGATAATGGAGTCAATGATAGAAGCCATGACACCAGGTTATTTATCTTACTTCTAGGTTTCTAATAAGGACATATGTTATTACGTTTAACATAAACATATATATTCTCTCCGTTTCAATTTGTTTGTCTAACTTTCCTCTTTAGTCCCTCTAAGAAAAATATCCCTTTCCTTTTGTGGAAACTTTGTAATCCTAATTTTTCGTGTGGCATGTTTAAGACCACAAGATTAAAGGTCATTTTGGTACATTCTATGTATCTTTAGTTTTAGACCACAAGATTCGAAAGTCTTCTTTACTCGCTTAAACTCCATGCCAAGTCAAATGCAGACAAACAAATTGAAACGGAAGTACTAGTGCTGCTAGCTCAATTCATTGTCTTTCATATTTTTTCTCAGAGGAGAGGGAGCAGCCGGAATTGTTAGCTGAATCTCCTTCTAGAAGGAGACGTATCGCTCAAGAGTCTGGTAAAACTGAGCAACAGGTAACTGAGTACGGATGCTAATCATGCCATAAAACATAAAACATTTTTATTGGAGAGTGTTCGGTACTCCTTGCATGCACACAAACATAACTTGATTGCAAATTTGTAGGTGAGTCAACTTGTTGCTCAACTTTTCCAAATGCGTGTACGTATGAAGAATTTGATGGGCGTTATGGAAGGTGGTTCCATTCCTGCACTGAGTAATCTAGAGGAGGCACTAAAATCTGAACAGAAGGTTCTTATCTTTTCTACTTACATTATTGTCTTACGAGCTTAAAAGAATGCTTCTCTCTAACCAAAATAATTATTTCATTCTATCGAAGAGTTCAAATTGATCTCCATCCATTCCATATCTTAACCTTTGCAACAAAAGAAATGTAATGTAATTGTAGTTAGTTCCAATTTTGTCTCCTCACGTCCTTACTATGTTGTGATTGATTGTTTCTTCTTACATATTAGTTGAGGTGCGTGCAAACTGACCCAAACACCACAATTATCAAAAAAAGACCCCGTAAACATATTTCTCTCTTCTTCCTCTATGCCTTCCAAGATAAACTTCTACTCGTTCAAGGATTTGCTTGTACATAGTTTCAATCTAATGCACGTATCTATTGTATGAGATGGAAAAACTTATTCCACTATACAGTTGTTATTTTGACCTATGTTGTTTGGACTCTTCAAAAATATCGACGGGGTGCATGTTAGATCCTCCAAAAGTGGTTATACATAATTTTGGTCTGGTACACATTTCTATTGTATGAGATGGAAGAATTTATTCCATTATACAACAACAACATACCCAGTGGAATCCCACTATACAGTTGTTATTTTGACCTTTGTTTGGACGCTTCAAAAATTATTGACGGGGTGCATGGTGGATCCTCCAAAAGTTGTGCATTTTTTTGATGGACCGGCATGGATGCTACAACAGTTTTGGAGAGTTTGGGCAACATAGATTTTGACTGAAGTTGTCCCCGGAAAGTGCATGCTTGTCATGTATTTTTGGATTTGCACTTTTGTTATCTTATCGTTCGTTCGCTCTAACTTAAGCTAATGGTTTTCAAATGGTTTTGCTTCCTTCTTTCTCCAGGCTCCTCCCGGTACTGCAAGGAGGAAGCGAAGGTCAGAACCAAGGAAGCAATTTGCAGACTCCGGATCAGCTAGGCCTAGCCCTCGTGGTTTCGGGGCCAAGAACTAAATTGTAAGACTAGTATGTCAAATAAAATTTTGAAAAGCAAGCATCTTTGAATAGTTATTTATGAGTACTCACTGGAAAACAAAGTCTAAATACAATTTCCATTTGAGATTGTGAGCATTCTTTCATTTGATGAAGGAAGAGCAAAAGTGAAATGGAAGGAAGGAGTTTGTTGACAAGGTTATAGTCCATTGTATCTATTGTCAACTATGTAGTTTTGTCCCACTTCTTGTGTAAAATTGGTATCTTCTTGATGTATCTAAAGGCTTTGATTTCTTCAATATACCAGTTTGTAATCTTGGAAATTTCTTAATTTTCCCTACTTTAGATTTTATATCTGGTTGGTCATAGCATGTTTGGTCAAACTTCTGAAACGCCAAAATTTGCTTTTCTTCTGTTCTTTCAAATGACAAATGAAGTAGTTATTAATGAAGTAAGTGTTTTTGAGTGAAAAAATTCCATGAGGATCCTTGCTGGATTCTACTTGCGGGATTACATTGGTGTATTGTTATTGTTGACTAAGCAAAATAGATTAGAGAAGAATATACCTAAATGGTAAAATTGTCATTTATTGAATGTTGATGAGTTGGTGATAAATCAACTTTTTTTATTTTGTACTTTCTAGTAAAAACATAATCGTTAAGACAGTTCAAGCAAAGAATAAAAAGTAGTTGAGATCCTCTGTTGATGGTAGAATTTTAAGGAGTGTCATCCATGTGTTAGGTAAAACTTTTTTTTTAATCCTACTTTTGAAACCAAAATCTCATATTCATATATTTTATAATTACATAACAAAGTGAAGTAGAAGAACAAAAGAGAGTAAAATAGTTCTTTCAAGTTAAAGATTTAACAATTTCTTGTTGGATCAAAAGATAAATATGGCAAGTGGAGGTGAAACTTTTCCAGCAGTGGATTCTGAAAAAGAATTGAATCCACAAAACAATAAGGAATTTCAAGTTGATTCAGTATCATCACAAGTTGCTTCCACACTTGAAAAAGAGGTAATAATGATATCTCATTTCTCGAATTTTAAAATTGTTTGAGATGATTAGAGTAGCAGTGTTTGAGATTTTCACTCAGTATTTGATATTCATATTAGAATCCTAACTAATTCAGATTTGTGTTGTGTAAATACTCCTACCAGGATTTTTTCTGTATTAGTAGTTTAATTCAGATATCTAATCAAGAATAGAGAAATTATATCTATTTAATATGTTGTTGTAATAATATGATTTTTGCATAGTTATGATTATTATATTTCCTTGAATTTTTTTTAATGCAGACCAAGGAAAAATTGGAAAAAATGAAGAATGAAAAAGATAGAAAAGATGCATTACAAAATTTCAAGACTGCTATGATCATCTCTGGAGTAGTTGTTGCTGTTGCTGGGGCTATTTTTGCCATTACTAAAAAACTCAAGGAGAGATCAAATTAATTAGAAATTTATTTATTTATTTATATAGTTTTGCACTTCTTTTAAAAAAATATTCACCAAATTCATAAATATTAAAATTTTGCTAATATTTATTTATGTTTTAGGTTCTATAGTAAAGAGGTATTTTACCATTTTGCCCTTGGATTTGTGTATGAGGACTATTTTAAGTCATCTTGAGAGGTGTATAAATTGAGTTGGAATTTATTTAAAATCTCAATAAATTGTTGAGTTTTATATTCCTACATCTAATTTAATTTTTTGCTTTGTAAAGATATATTGCTCATTGATGAATTATGAACTAGTAAACCACATAATTATTCCTTTTAATTATATATATTTTATTTTAAAAAAAGTATAAATTCAAATTTACTATTTACATTAACAGACCCTAAATGATTGACTTTATTTATACCATCATTATGATACATTCGCTAACCATCATTAGAGCCTTTTATTATCAAATTTTGTCATGTCACTTTATTTAAACCCTTCATCGCCTACTATTTATCAAACCCTACCTATTTTATGAGTATATATCTAAACTATTTCATTATGTTCAGTAACATATTTCAATCTTTTAGTATTCGCTCCATCCAAATTTATATGTTCGAAATCTCAAGAATCTTAAATTTTCTTCCACATGATACATATTACAATATATGAATTTTACTTTTTTAAAAAATAATTCAAACATTATAAAAAGAGAGAGGTTTTTAGGGGGGTGGGGGTGTTAGTATTTAGTTGAACAAATTGTTAAACCCCTATGCTGACCCATTAGAAAGCTCGTAAGAGATGGCTAATGGAGCTCTCTTATCACGATAAATTTGCTGAACGCGAGGAAATCTAACTATTCATTTGAAATTAGTATGTTTTCTGCTTTGAAATCCTTCAAAAGATGGAAAATTTGATGCAAAAATCATTGAAAACCACCAAGTATTTGTCAACAGGTGTCATATGCGTCCCCAAGATTTGAAAAGTATTGGTCATATCTTTCTACATATGCTTAGGAAGAGTTTTGGTAAAGCCATGAAGAAGATTTGGATATCCCTGCAAGTATTTGTTGGTGTGTTTTGATAGCAAGGAAACGCAGATGCTTTGATGAGATTTCAACTTCAAATTGCTTTCTATAAGCTAGATTTTTTCGTAACTTATTTAGCTCAAACAACTTAAGCCATGTAAGTTGCGTTGATTAATTTTTGGACTTTGTTAGCTCTTTAATACTATAATGAGTTATTTACTCACACTGTACCCCTATGTTGAGAGGTAAATAAATTGTTTCTAATAGATCTCGGCTCAAGAATAAACATATCAAAGCAGAATAAAAAAATTAAAAAAAGTAAAAAAATTATGATAAAATGCTACAAAAACCATTAAAAAAGAATAATAATTATGACATAATAATATGATAATCAAAGAGTAAGAAATTACGAAAGAAATACTAAAATACTACGATTACTTATATGGACAAATAGCAAATTAATGATCTAAATAGATTGGAGAAAAGTTGTTTATTTATTTTAATTGCAGGTGAAGTATAGTTAATTACTATATTATAAGGACCAAAAACGCAAATGCCGAAAAAGAAGTTTAGAAGGCCCCGAAAGCGCGCGAATCCCCTTCTAACAGTGGAATTTCCACCGGAAAATGTCCCTAATTAAACTGAACCCGCCGTATCACGGCCGGTCGCTACCCCTTCTCCACCACAAACTCACCTTCCCCCGGCAAGTAACCAAACCAATTACTTATATCGTCCATAATTTCTCCATTTCCACCTCCGCCTTAACAATAACATCATCATCCACAAGCGCCGCTGCGAACTCCGGCAAGTTCATTTCTCCGTTCACCTGTTTAGCTCCTCTTAAACCTTATCTGCTCGCGGAATGGAAACCAATTCTGTGTGGATGGCTCTGCAGTGTAATATCCGTTTACTCTCTGTCCAAAATTGTTCCCAAAGTGGGAAAATTCTCGTCTCTCATGAATCCGTTGGATGTTGTGAGGCTTAGAGAGGAGTGTTTGGTTTTGGGAGGTTTGTTTTTTGTTCGACTCGTTGGTAATTATCTGCAGCAAGCGTTTCTATGGGAAGCTGCGTTGAATTGTGTGTATAAGATGAGGGTTTGTGTTTTTCGTAAGGTTTTGCAGAGAGATTTAGGGTTCTTTGAGGGAGAAAGTGGTATTGCTGCTGGAGATGTTGCTTATAGGATTACTGCTGAAGCTTCTGATGTTGCTGATACTGTTTATTCTCTGTTGAATGTGAGTTGAGAAAATGATGCTTAGGTACTCTTATGTTGCCAGGACCCTCCAAAAATGTTGCTGCATCCATGTTTGATCTCCAAAAATGCATTGTTAATGCGACACAAACCCAACAACGTTTTTGAAGAGTCCAAGCAACATAGCTCCTAACTACCAAGCCCTCGGAGCCTCTGTTCTGTATAATTTATAAAGTTGAACTGTGTGAACTGCATTAAGACAATGATGCTTTGGTACTCCCGAACTACCAATACTCAGCAAGCATAAGTACACTTATATTTATTTGTTGTGCTTGCAACAGCTCTCTCATGATTACTGTCTTGGATCATGCATGTGAAAATTTTGTTTTGATAAGTGGAATGTCATAGTCATATATAAGATTTGAACCTATTGACCTAAAAAAAGGATTTTTGAACCCCCTTAACACTACATTAAACTCGTGCCTTTTCTTCTGTCAACGTGATTCAACAGTTTATCTATAACCAAAAAAGAATCGGTTTTGCTCTCTTAGTATAGTATAATATTCCAGTCAAGAGGTTTGGCCTCGGTGGCCATGAGATCTGATCTCAGATACTTATTTATGTTTGCAAGATGTTGCTCACTTGTGTTATTCTTTTTGTTGGATAAGCATAGAGCAATTTTTTTTTTTTTTTGGAAGAGTTCTTTGGACTGAAAGCTCATGAGTGTTATTAGTACCATGTTGATGAATTGTTTCATTAAAAATTTAAGCTTTTCGAGAATTGATGCTTTTATTTTTATGTCTTCAACAAACTCCTTCCTTTCTCTTCCTAAATCTCCTGCTTTGCTATTTACAGACTATTGTACCAAGTAGTCTTCAATTATCAGCAATGGCAGTTCAGATGTTGGTCATCAACCCTGTTCTATCATTACTTTCCGCCTTGGTGACAAAAGATGCATTAGTTCTTTCCTTCTATTATTATGAATTATTTATAAATGTTGGGTGAGTTTATATCGAGTCTTGATGGGTGTTATTTAAGGTGATTCCGTTGATGGGTGTTGTGATTGGTTACTTGGGCGAAAAACTTCGTGATGTATCAAACAACGCACATCTTGCTGCTGCTTCTCTCTCTTCCTATCTGAATGAGGTAAGTGATTTTGGTTATGACAGCATATGAATGAATCTATCAACTGGTTTTGATCCAAAACCAGTTGGTTTGTCCATATGAATTCTCTATATCCATTGTGTTATTCAGGGCCATTTTCATTCCAATATCAACTTTTCAATCAAAGCGCAATAGCTTCTTAGTCTTCTTAAGTTTGAGGTTGGTATACGTTTTATTTTTCAAAATGAATATATGCTCATGGGCATTCCAACATATGGAGAAAACTTCTTCCACCTTATCCCTTCTTTTCCAGCGCTTTTTTTGTTCTATGTTACACTCTTCCTTATATTCAAAGAATCAGGCTTTCGACAATAACTGAAGGCAAATTACTCCTCATTACAGATCCTCCCGTCAATTCTTTTTGTGAAGGCAAACAATGCGGAGTCCTGTGAAA
This sequence comes from Solanum medicagineum, assembly GCA_026153255.1. Classification (NCBI taxonomy): domain Eukaryota; kingdom Viridiplantae; phylum Streptophyta; class Magnoliopsida; order Solanales; family Solanaceae; genus Solanum; species Solanum medicagineum. Next base: position 3,747,556 of record JAPFFP010000113.1, on the reverse strand, counting down.
GAAAGAAGTTCCAGTCACTTGCTTTTGCTGATCTATCTGCGACTATGGGAAAGAAGAAGTTGAAGTCATTTATTCCTCAGTTAGTACAGGCAATATATTTTGGCGCCTTATTCACATTTAGTGCTGGCACACTGCTAGTTTCAAAAGGTTCAATTGATTGTTCTGCCATGGTTTCTTTTGTAACATCCCTGGTTCTTTTGATCTCCCCAATTCAGGTAATGTTGCAAGTATTGGAAGGATTATGTTTCTGTAAGCTTGTTTGTTTGAAATTTCATTGGTCTCCTATCTTTGAAATAATATAAATAGGTTATATTACCTCCTTCCATGTACATAACACACTTCTAAACTAATTGCTTTCCTGATTAACTTTGACAAATTTTGAAGAATCCAAATTTGAACTTTATGTGACGTCTCGCCATAAATCAACTTTTGAACAACTGATTTATATTTTTCTTGTATCACTACAACTGTTGCAATACACATTGCTTGAAGTCTAGTGTTACTTGAAAGAAGGAAGCGTATATAAGTAGGTTGCCATTTTACTCCACAAAAAATGAAGCATATAGCAGTAGGTGTTACCTGGGAGTCTGGGCCCTATATATAGCTTTGGTTTTTGGGAACATGGTATATAAGCATATATCATGTGATGATTTTACCTTATGAATTGCTGATCTAAAAGTACCAAAGAATCCAGGTAGCTGAACTGAATGGAGTGGAACAAAGTTAGTCAGGAAGTTGTCTTCACATCAGAAGGCATCAATAGGAATCTTTGAATAATATTGTGAATCACTCAAAACTTTCCATTAAGAGAAGTAGTTTTTCTCAAGACACAGGCTTCATAAATTTGATTAACTTCTTCTCTATCCCATTTAAATTGGAAGTGACTTATATTTTTACGTTTCCCTTTCCTCTTTTGACTGTTCTTTGCTGGTTTTTCTTCTTCTTCGGCTTCACTTCTCTCATACTGCTTCATGTTGATATTATGATTCATCAGACCCCACTTTGGGGGACTACACTAGGTATGTTGTTGTCTGTGGAGCGCTTTTAAGCTATCAATCTGAATTTAAGAGTTGTGCAGGATGTGGGAAAAGCATACAACGAATTAAAACAAGGAGAGCCAGCAATTCAGCGCTTATTTAGTTTGACAAGGTTTGAACCAGAGGTAAATAACTTGTTGATTGCTATGACTTTGGTATGGCATGTAGGATAGAGAGCGGCAGAACTAGAACTAGGTTCTCCTCCTTAAGTTACGATACAAAATAATTTTTCTTGCATTGTTGGACCAGAAGCCAAAAATTACTTGCTGTCAGATTTAAGAGTCGAATACTTTCAACCTGTGTTGTTGAAGGCTTATTTAAGGCGTGCTAGCCCTGAAGCTCTGAAAAGCTCAGGGAAGGCGCTTCATCTGGGCACTAATGTATGCGCCTCATTGAACATGAGTTCTATCCTGAATCGAGCAGTGCTAAACAAATAAATATGCAATAGTGTAGTACTCCATCTGTTTCAGTTTAAGTGTCTTAGACTCTTAGTTTGACTGGGCACGGAGTTTAAGAAATAAGAAGACATTTGGCCTTAAACTAAAGATCTTTGTGATGTACCAAGAAGCCCTTTGAATCTTATGGTCATAAACAAGCTACAATGTTAGAACTGGAGACTTACTAAATATAGAAAGAGGTATTTCTTTTAGGAAGTGGAGGGTTGTCTGCATCATCTTGTGTTACACGTTCAAGGATGGCGGGGGCGTGGATCATCTTCTTCTACATTGTGATTTTACCATGAGTGTATGGCGGGACATGTTTCGGTGGTTTGAAAATTCTTGGGCAACGCCAAAAACTGTGAAAGATTTGATGTTATATTGGAAAAGCGATAGAAAGGAGAAGATGTAGGGCCTGGAACGTGGTTCCTCTTGAGTCGATGTGGGTTGTTTGGAGAGAGAGATATAGGAGTCCTGAAAGGGTAAACTCGAGTTTTACTCCATTAAGTAGTCGTCTCTGGTTACTTATTTTCTTTTGGTGCACCCATAAAGTTCCGTGGTGTCTTGATGAATGAGTGGAGTTTGTACATAATCATGTCTTTGTAGATTCTTTACTTTTTGGAATACCTCTTGCATGCGACCAGTTTCTTTGCCGTGTTTATGAATGCAATACTTTTACCTGACAAAAAAGAAGAAGAAGAGGCATTCCTTTTGAAACATACTAAAAGGGTAAGGAACTTGGATTGAAATTGGGGGAGTAGTTGTTAAGGAAAAAGTATGAGAGCATTTGTTACTTTTCCTTGAATTACATATATATTTCTAATTTTTTTCCTTCATTGCACCTTTTTTCACTAAAGCCTACACTTAAATTGTGCTTCACACTTAAATTCAATATACCTACAGCTTTCAATATACCTACAGCACTTTTTAGACCTTTTCAACTTTGACAACACTGCTTACAACTGCTGCCAGTAATGTCATTATTGCAAGCCAGATAATCATCATATTTTACTGATAACATGATTGGTGAAGAAGAAAGAAGATTGCTCTTCAATGACCACCAACAGTTCTATCTATTTTTCATTATCTTCTTAGAATTTAGAAAGCTCCATCTTGTTAGATGGTTATTTTACGCCTTGCTTCTTTCATCTTCTCCTTTGTATGACTGATTGATCTTTGCTGACATAAAATTTCTAAGTTATTTAATACAGGTCACTTCTATGTTGAGCATCCTTGTAGTTAGTATTTTTATTAACTTTAACTAGAATCATGCAACGAAGTGTGTCTGAATATCTACTATGTATAAATGTACAGGAAACTGTGAACCCAGATGCTGTTGACTTAGAATGTGTTGCTGGAGAAGTAAAATACTCTAATGTCTCTTTTAGATATGGAGATAATGGACCTCTTGTATTGAAAAACATGGACTTACATATTAAATCTGGAGAAATAGTTGCTCTCTGTGGACCATCCGGAGGAGGAAAAACGACTCTTGTAAAACTCCTCCTTCGCTTATATGATCCTTTACAAGGTTAGCAGTTTTGTTATTGTAACACCACAGTCTGGAATTCTCTTTAGCCATTTTCCAATGATGAATATGACGGTTATCTTCTGCTGTAGCATGGAAATGTTTACTTTCTCACTGACAGGTTCCATTCTCATTGATGGTTTGGATATTAGAGACATACAAATTGAGAGTTTGAGGAGAAATATTGGTCTGGTCTCTCAAGATACAGTATGTCCAAACCTCTTGCCCTCTTGACAACCATGATATGATGAATTCTTTTGCCTTAATTATTTCCACATATTGTTAATCTCTTCATTGTGGTTAGTTGCTGTAGTGTTCAAGAGTTTTGATGTTTATGCATTTTGCTGTCGAATGGCATACGTGAGTAGTTGTATTAAGTTTTTTCCATTTGCTTTTCTTAGTGTGCAATTATCTTTGGTGGAGTTGGGGGTTGGGAATGGAGATTCGTTAGCTGGTACTAGTTTAAAAGTCTTACTCCTTACCATGATCCTCCTGCTACATTCCATAGAGTTGAGCCGTTCACCTCAAATTTACCATGTTCTATAAAATAAAAAAACTGCCATGTTGTCTAAAGATTCTCCAAAGAAACAATTTTCCATGGCTTGTTGACATAAGTTTGAATTATGTACTGCAATATTTTCAAATGTGGAGACTGTTTCCTCTTTTTGTTTTTAGTCCTTGATTTTGCTCTAGTGTTTATTTCAGTTTTCCTTTTTTGTATAAAAGAAACATTAAGAAAGTTTTCCACGTTAAGTTTAGAAAATTTCTTAGTGAAGGGAGTGCTTTCAGGTTCTCTAAAGACGGATGTTTTTCTGGAACTAAGGCATTGCTTAGGATTACCTATGTTTCCTAATTATATCGCTCCAGTCTCTTTCTTGGAGATCAAAACATGGAAAGTTGAAATTCTGATTAAGTTAAGAGATTTTTGGATATGTAAATGTGTAATAGTGAAGTGTGCTTATAAATACTGTGTGAATATTTCCTACATGCTTAATTGATAGCTACTGAGCATCTGTTTTTGAAGAATGATGCCTGTCCTGATGATTGACCGTGTTACATATTTGGCAAAGCTCTTCATCTTGAAAAAGTCGATCTAATACTCCCTCAACTTTTGCCATGTTTGTGCTCATGCCTCATATACCGTTGGGGATAAGAGCTTCCTAAAATAAGTGGAACTACTATATATGAGTTGGACTTCAAGTGTTACGTGTCAGTTTACAACCTGTTCCTGAAAGCGTGCGATATTGCTTTTATTAGCGAGAAGTTAATTGAAACAGTTCATTTTATAAAAGTAGATTTCTAGCATAGAGATAGCATCTTGTTGAACCAACTGCCTGTTTTTCTCACTTTTGGGATGATACTCTGGAGCTAACTCCTACAATATAAACACTTTCTTTAAATCCACTCTAGTGAGGTCAACTCAAGTGGGAAAGAGGAACTACATAGCTAAATTGTTTTCTACTTTTTTAAAAAATAAATTATCAGACATTATTTTCTGGAAGTGTTGCCGAGAACATTGGATATAGGGATAGAATGACTGGTATTGATATGGAGAGAGTGAAGCTTGCTGCAAGAACTGCAAGTGCAGAAGAATTTATTGAAGCGCTTCCTCTTAGCTATGAGACAAATGTTGGACCTAGGGGCTCAATTTTCAGTGGAGGGCAGAAGCAAAGGTATGATACTTTTCCCACCAATACTCTTCGATTTTCTGAATTTTCTTATATATCTCTTATACACAATCAACCAGTATTATGCCTTACATTTCTAGAAAAAAACTTCCCCCTCTTGAGAACTAGGTCAAACGAAGGGAGTAACAGAATCTCACACCGAGAAAGTTCTGTCTATCCAAAAATGATAGAAAGAGAAGTAGATCTAATCTCGACAAGTTTGTGATTGTCGGGTTTGACTGAAGATCTTCCTCTACATTTGTTTTTTTCTCAACAAATTAATGTTTTACCAAATCCATTTTGGGTCCCCTTTTCGGGTTCTTCAGCTTCTTTATTATCATCAATTTTAATTGGACAATTCCTGTGGATCCTGGTTGTGTTTGGATTCAGCCTCTAATTAGTTCTTTACTGGAGGATTTTCAGATTTTTTCCTATTTTCTCAAGGGATAGGTTTTTCAGGAATGCTGTAGAACCTGATATCCAATGCTCCTTGTTACCTAAAGACTTTCTGCAATTGCAAAAGGAGGGGCTGTAATAGCTAACCTGCTTTGATCTAGGAAATTCTCTCATTCCTTCTTGTTTTCATCCCAGAATAGCTATTGCTCGGGCACTTTATCAGGATCCATCTATTCTGATATTGGATGAAGCTACTTCAGCATTAGACAGCAAGTCAGAGCTGTTGGTGAGACAAGCTCTGCAGCGCCTGATGCAAAATCGTACTGTAAGTAAAAGAAGCTTCTATAGTTTTGTTTACAGTTCAGTACCATGGCTCCTAACTTCTCCTGTCCCTTATTGTGTTTATTTTTCCAAAAGTTAAAATTCAGCTCCTTTCTGTTTACCCTGATGAAGCATATGGAGTGGAACTAAACACTAATCTTATTTACCAAAAAGGAAGTACAAAAAAGCAGATGTCTATTCTGGTAAAGCAGGCCCTCTCACAGGAGATGAGTGATGAGGACATAGGTTAACAGTCGCCACAAGATAAGGGAACCTCACAATACAGCTGGAAGGGGGGTGTAAATGGCTTCTTATTCCTCCTTTCTGTCTGATTTTTAAAAAATCCTTTCCTTACTCCCAAACAAGGGAACTAGATCTTCCCTCTCCTCTTTCCACTAGGCCAATCGTTCATAGATCAATTGTCCTTTAGTAGTCAGCTAGCTCTCAGCTGACTGCTGATGGGGTCAGATATTGTAGATCCACTTGCAGCATTCATTTATGGGCTTCAACTGCTTGAGTTCTTGGCATGCTAGATAGCTTGAGATACTACCTCCGCAAGAGCCTGCTATCCAGTATGGTCTAGTAGTCAATGAAGTAGAATGATCTCTCATGTTCGAATTCCAATGTAGGCAAAAACACTAGGTGATTTCTTGCCATATGTCAGAGCTTGGTGGGTAGAGTTACCTAGTACCTGTGCCAGTTGGAGGTCGTAGGTACCTGATGGAATAGTCAAGGGGCGCACAAGGCGAACTGGACACTACTGTCATCATCAACCTGCAATCATAGTATCAAAACGCAAGTATGGCTTCTGGTAATTGTTACCAGCTGAATGTTCCAAAAATCAGATAGTAGCTAAATTGAGCTACATTGCAGACTAAGACCACTCGAGTATGTCTAGCAGAATCCTAAGTCATTTGGAGTGGTGATTCCACTTGAACAGTTTATTTCTGATGTTTCTGTGGTAAATAGTAGGGATGGTAAATAATAATCTTTGTCTTAGCTGGATTTTTGCTTTACAAAACGATTTCTTGCTTTGAGTAGTTAGTTATATCATATATGCAATCAGGGTGAGAGTGCTTCTGATTTACATGTTCTGTATCTTTATCACTGACACATTAATTTGATAATTGATGGCCCATTTAATTGCCTAGAATAATTGACAATGCCTTTCACATGCACACTATCCTTTAGTTGTAATTGTGGTCTAAATGTTTACCTGCAGGTATTAGTGATTGCTCACCGCTTGGAAACAGTTCTAATGGCTGAGCGAGTTCTCCTTTTAGAGGATGGCTACTTGCGGGAGGTTCCTCGCTCCTCTCTTTTGGACGGTCGAAGTGGCTCACTGGCATCAATCACTCTAACAATATGACTTTTATTACCAAGCTCAAGTCTGCTCCTTGGAAATGATATCCATTTGTTGCTGATTGCAGTTTTGTTGTGAAAAAAAAGTAGTAGTAATTTTGCCCTATAGCACTTGCATTAAGAAAAAAAAGTAATTGTCCTTATTTAATGTACATTAATAGCTTTTTTTTTTTAATATATTTTTAGTTGATAACATATATTTTTTCAAAGCTCATTAATTATGAAGGATAAAATAGGAAGAACAATATTATTTATGCATTAATTTCGTGAAATGACATATATATTAAGGATATTTATTTATATTAAGGACGATATATAAAAGGATCAGAGGAGATAGTGATAAATGATCAATTGATTCAAGTGTGGGGATTATCGATCGATACGTTAGATGTTTGTGAAGGTCTCCTTTACTTCAACAATTTCAAAAAAAGTTAAAAGATAACAGGAAGTCTCATGGGAAAATAAAATTTCTAGAGGTATAAATTTATATTTTCCGACTAAGAACAAAATTTAAAGATCAAATCGTGAAATCAAATGGAAATATTAATTTTAGGCCCAGCATGATGGTCCATGGACCATGGGCCAGAGGGCTGCAAGCTTCAGCCCAATAAAATGGCCTGCGCGGGAAGTTTTGCCGCCATACGAGAGTAGAAAAAACTCTTTCCCACTGTTCTATTCTCTCTCTGCAGTTTCTCATAGAGCCATTAATCATCCATAGCCAAGGTTAGTTTTTCTTTTTTCATCTTCTCTACAGAAACTGGTGTTAATTGATATTCATGAATGAATTCGATGGGCGGAGCCAGGATATTTCGTCCTTGGTCAAAATATAAAGAAATAAACACATCAACAAGCACAAGAGCTTTTAAGATTTACGAGGTTATGGTTGCAGTTTTGTTGTAGAAAGTTACCTTTTGTTTTTTTGTGTTCCTGATTGCAGTTCTGTTGTAATAATTGGGGTATTAACAACCCAAATGCTAATTATAATTGGGTTATTAGCATTTATAATGTACCAAGTTGCTATAAAGTTTGAAATTTTTTTTTCATTTTTTATGATTTGGGTCGTTACCCTTTGTGTAATAATGGGTTTTTGTTTCTAGCATTAAATAGTAAAAATTGATCTTTTTAATGATTTGGGTTTCACTTGGTTTATTTGTGTTCCTGGTTTTGTAGTTTCCTTGTAATTATGGGTTATTGAATAATGAAAGTTAATGGAAGCGTTTAGTTAAAATAAAACAATGGACCCTATAGAGCTAATGTTTCATGTAAAATCTGATGAGTTTGAATTGTGTAATCTTTTTTTAGTAGATGCTTATTGGCATGTTGAATGATGGAGGTGTTTAAAGAGAAAAGAAGGTTTTTAAGCGTTTCCGAGTTCCAAATTTATTCACTTCATGAGTGTAGCTAGTCATGACTCTAGCTTGATGTTCAAGAGTGAGATGCTTGTAAAAGTGATATCTCACTCAATAACAAATGACTTTGAGATACTGATGGAAAATTTGATATATTTTAGTCGATTTCTGTTCATTGTAAGTTAATGTTGGATGCTATTAGACAGGAAATGCAATGGCATGAAGAAAGAAACACAATCTCAATTTTGAGTTTTTATTTTACTTTTGTTTGGTAGACATGGACACGTCGAATCCTGCAGTCTTTGTTAATGCTGAGTTCCTCAAGGAGCATGTAGGACGGAAGGTTCGAACAGTGGTTCAGGTTATGCAATCCGATGGTGATAAAGTCATTGGAAAATCCACAGATGAAAAAGAGCTAGTTGTGAAGGGATATCCACCGAGCCCTCTTTCAACTTTTGTTGAAGTAATTGGTATTGCTGACACTGCCCAGTCTATTCAAGCAGAAACTTGGACCAATTTTGGTGATACACTTGGTATGTCTAGTTAATGTCATTCAGATAAATACATTTGGCTTTTGCTGTATCTGTTAATGCATTTCAATGTCAATTTTGTACCATACATGTTTCCACCGCCAATCAATTGCAAGATTTTATTACCTATTGTTTCTTTTGCTTCAGTCACATCTTGTTTGTTGTTTTGCTATTGTTCTTCTCCTTGGTCTTTAGCATGATGTCCTCATTACTGTATTTTCTTTTCATACTTGAGATATGTTTTACTTGAGTCAAGGGTTTTATGAGAAACAATTTCTCTACATTCACTAGGGATAAGGCTGCGTACACACCACCCTCCCTAGACCCCCTCTTGTGGGGATTACACTGGGTTTGTTATTGTTGTTGTACCCTTCTTTGTGTCTTGTTCTGCGTATTCTTCAAGATCATTTTGTAAGTTGGATATACTGCCCCAAGGTCAATAAACCATATTTTTCTTCATACTCATCACTGAAAAGGGAAAGGAAGGTGTTGTTAGATTAAGTTCATAACTGTATAGTTGGTGATAACACTATTGAGTACATGAAATTTATGGTTACCAAGCGAAAGTATCTTCTATTGGGAACCTTAAAATCTATAGATATTCCACAGATGAGTGGGCTGTAGTCAATTAAGTGAACTTTTGTTTTCATTCTTTCACGTCTGAAATGTTTCTGTGTGTACTTACAACATAACCAGTGTAAAGTGTAATCCCATAGGTGGGGTCTATGAAGGGTAGAGTGTATATCGTCCCTATTTCTATATGAAATTCAAGGATTAAAATGAAGGGTAATTTGGTTAGTGCAACTTTTGAGGTTATGATTTCTATATTTTACGGCAATGTGCTGCGTTGTTTACGCTCATATCATGTGATAACTGTTATTATACTTGCTCTGTCAAACATATTCAAGACCATTGTAGTCGTCAATGATGTCCAGACTGCATTTACTTTTGACGCATTGTATGAGCATTTCATGTAGGCATAGTTTGATGTTTGGTAAACTTCTACTAATGACATGAGGTTTATAGAAACTTTATGATATGTATCTATATTGCCTGTCTCTTGATTATATATACTTGCTAATCTACTTTGAATCTCAATGTGTTTGATATGTGGCAGATGTTAACAGCTATGACAAGGTTTGCAGATTGGCAAATGGTGACCATAAGCACTTGTTTATCTGAAGAATGGCAATCTGATGCCATAAAAGAGGACATATATATACTCTTGTTTCTGCTGCACTCCTCCAGAGTTTCAATGTATTATAATAGTTTGAAGTACTTTTGCAACTTTAGATCTTCACCTATTTTAGGCACTTCATTAGAAGTTTAGCTCTTTGCTTAATGGGAACTTATTGTTCTTCAACTTATGCTATTTGGTATTTTGAACACTAGTATTTATGGTTCCACTAGCTGCTCAATTTGGCTTCAAACAAACTGTGTTACATGCATTAGTTGTAAGTATGGACTATGTCCACCAAAATGCTATAGCTTTGAAGAACTTGTTTGGTAATTATGCCTGTTCATATTTTATTTTTGATAATTTTTGTTAAAAGAATCAAATCTTTTTAAAAAGGGTCAAAAACAAAAGTATACAGTTTACTGTGACCAATTAATCACACTAATGTTATCCTAAAATTAGTGTATTTTCAACTTTAGGAGGATCCTTTGAGATTGACCTAACATAAAGGATATAGTTGGTATAAATTGTGCACATATATATAATGTGATTAACATTTTTCGCATATACTTTCTTATAAAATTTTACTTTAACAATTATCGTCTCAACCATATGTGGACAGAATTCATCTAATGTAATGTAGCTTATGAAAGGTGGTGCTTACATAATCTTATTCTTACTTTATAAAAGTAGAAAAAAATTATTTTGATAGATTCTCGGCTCAAGTGATACATATAATCATCAACTATGTAATGTAAATACAATAAATAAAAAATCATACCAAAAAAAGTGTAGGGGACTGCTTTAACAAACCACAAGTAATACGATAATCGAAGCAATGTAAAATATAAATTAAAAAATAAAATAGTATGAGAGTAATAATAACGATACTGATAAAACAAACTTTCTATGTGATTATGTTCTCGTTAAATTACACACGTGATCTCACGCAGAAACAAAAATAAATGAAATAAAAAAGAATTATATTTATGCCCCAACATGTTTCACTCTAGATATATAAAATGTCATAAATATCCTTATAGATATTTACTTAGGACACAAAGGACAAAGGAAATATAGGGAGAGAATTATCAATTTACAACTAAGTCAATAAATATCCCCAAATCAAAACCCTAACCAATCCAACTAGTTCATCGATCTAGGGTTTATATAATAAGCCCGATAGAGAGCAGAAATTTACTTTCAGAGAAACTCAGCCGTCAATTTTTCGCTTTTGCTTCCATAGTTGAACAAGGAAAAAAGGGTTCTCATTTCCATCTCCGGGTAACAGTTTCTTCATCTTTTTGTAGTAACTTGTTGTTAAATTATGTTTATTGAGTTTAATTATACAATTTACCATTTTTCTATTTTTTTTGGGTTTATTTGGATTAGATTTGTTTCGTTCTTTGTGATGTAACTGGGAATCTGTCGAATAGTTGTTTTTTTGGGGTGTATAGGTACATGGATCTGTTGGTTTTTTGTTTTGTTTGCAGCTTTAGAGGTTAATGAGTTAAGAGGAGAATGTGCGGCAATAATGTGGTTTTCTGTTACTGATACAAAGCAATTAAAAAGGAGAACGTAGATCTGGGTCAGTTTGCTGATAGGTGAAAATTGCAGTACTGAGTTGTTATTAGGTCAGTAGTCCCACAAGAGAGGTCTGGGGGAAATAGAGTATATTCAAGACCTTCCCCTTACCTCAAAGGTAGAGAGGCTGTTTCTGATAGACCCTCGCCTCAAGAGGAATTCTTAATCCTAAAACGGAAAATGTAGCCATGTTGTTACTAGGTCTTCAAAATTAGGCAATGAGGCAACCTATTTTGGGAGGCTGGTGTGTTTAAAGCTCTAATAATTCATACATTGAACTATAAAACCATTTAGGTGAGAATGTTAAGCAAATGTGAATTTAGAAACATTTTGATAATATGGATTTGCATACAAACTATTAATCTGTACTTAGGATCAGCAACAATAAAATTTTAGCATTTACCTGATGGTGGTCATGGTGCACTTGTGAATGGGATAACTTATAATATGGCAAGGGCCATGCTTTGACAAGAATGTGGACAACTTATCGTGAAGGATCTCTTTTATGGCAATTGTAGAGTTTGACCATCTTGCGTGCTCCTTGATTTTCCACCGGCTAATTGCTACTTGTTATCATGCAGATGTTGTCATGAATTTTTTAGTTTCTGATCTTCAGAAATAAACAAATCAGTGGTGAATTAGATTAGACTGCATGATCAGGATGCTAGTGAACTTGGGAGATAATAATTACATTCTGAAAGTTGGAATTTTGAGCAAATGGTTTTGATTTCCAATAAAAAGCTTTGGTTACTGTTACCATCCTAAAAAAACGAGCTTAGGTTTAATGTTGTGGAAAAGAAATTTTGTATTTTTGAGCTCTTCTTCTGTTGCCTTCCACTAGAAAATGTAGTGGAAAAAGAAACCTAGTGATCACTGGCTGAGATTTTTGAATTGGTCTTGATTTTGCTAACGGATTTTGTTGTGTCAAATACTCAAATTAGTGTCATACGCATAAATGGAATATTTGGATGTGTCCGTCAACCCTACCAAAAAAAAGGAAATTGGTGATGTGTATTTCTAAGGTGTTGCCTTCATTGGTTGATCTCACTTTTTAATTGTTTTATTTAAGCTTGTGAGTGTAAGCTGTCAGATTTGTGTACTAATTAATATTCACAGCCTATCATCATTAAGAGAGCAATTAGACTTCTGCTTGAGCTAGCTTTGGATTAATCTGCCACTTGGGGTCAAGTTTTAACTCTAATGGCTAGTAAAAAACTCGCGGACTGTTCTGATATTGAGCAATGGTTTTTTAAAAAGTGCAGTCGAGGTTGCTCCACTATCAGTACATTCACTGTATGTCCATTAATTTACTGCAGGGAGGTCTCACTTACAGAATGGGACATGTATTTTGGAACTGGAATTATATTTTATGGGGATGGGTCTGGTGGGATCAAAACCTTGATGACCATTCCGTTAAGCATTCTTTTTTCCCTGCTATTGCCTGGGGATATATTGAGCCATTCATAATCTCCTCTCTTCTCTCTCTTTTCTTGTATTCTTTTGTTTTCTTTCTTTTCCTTGTTCCATTGTATGAATGCATTGGTCCTAATTATAGTTTAAATTAAGGCTGACTTTCCTTCAGAAATCAATCAGTATCTACCTTCTAAGGAATTCATTTGTTCAGTGTTTTTGCACCTGATGGATGATATTACCCTCTTGATAATCATTCAGTATTCTTCTCTTGCCTGTCTTTGTTTGTATTGGTAAAATTTAGTCAGCCTTTTACTGAAAATTGTCACTGGAACTCCTTGGCCATTTCTAATGGAACAAGTTCAATTGAGATATTCTTTACTCTGGAAATCCTCTTGGCCTTTCATTTTGGTTCAGCCTGTCCACATTTTTCTTCTTTCTTTTGCAAATGCTTCCGGCTTCTGTGGTTACATCAGAGTTGCAGCGCCAGATTATCTTCCTAGAAATATAAGATGCCGAGAACAAGGGCCAGTGCTGCAGCTATTAAATCTGAACCCGAGAAGCCTGTTGAGACTGAAGAGCATGTCGACTTTGAAGGAGATAATGAAGAAGAGGAAGAGATTGAGTATGAAGAAGTAGAAGAAGAGGTGGAAATGGAAGAGGAGGAAGAGGAAGAGGTAGAAGAGGAGGAGGTAGAAGAGGAGGAGGAGGAGGAGGAGGAAAATGAAAGTGATGGAGCTGGTGAAGGGAAAGGTTCAGAGGATGTAAAAATGAAAGTCAATGCTGAGGATGTGGAGAAAAAGCATGCTGAGCTCCTTGCCCTTCCTCCTCATGGTTCAGAAGTGTACATAGGTGGTATTACTCATGATGTTTCTGAGGCAGATGTGAGGGAATTTTGTGAGACAATTGGGGAAGTTACAGAGGTAAACTTTTTTCCTGTTCATTAGCTCTTTCTTATTGATATCCTCAATTTTACATGGATGACATGCATGAAAATGTCAGGTAAGAATGATGAAAGGGAAGGACTCGACTCAGAACAAAGGGTATGCATTTGTTACCTTTAGAAACAAGGAATTGGCATCCAAGGCTATTAAAGAGCTCAACAACAGTGAGCTGAAGGTAGAGAAAATGCTTATTTTCTCAACTGGTTTTTTTACTTTTTTTTGGGGGGGTCTCTCATCTAATTTAGTCAATCATTTATTGAAGAGTTTACGGCCCTGATGTGCATTTCTGAAAGTGAATGGAAATTTCATCTATCTTCTTGTTTCCAACTCTTTGGATTCTCTAACACAGCTGTTTCTGTATCAGGGAAAAAGGATCAAATGTTCTCCAGCTCAAGCTAAAAATCGCTTATTCATTGGTAATGTTCCTAGAAGCTGGGGGGAGGAAGATATGAGGACTGCTGTAACGAATGTAGGGCCCGGGGTTATTACTATTGAGTTGGTGAAGGTAGGACTTGCTTTGTTTTTTTGACACATATCCTAGAAAAAGTCATCGTTTGTCATTTTAAATGTTTTTTCTAATTCATATGATGCAGGATCCTGTGAACTCTGGTAGAAATCGTGGGTTTGCTTTCATAGAATATTACAATCACGCATGTGCAGAGTACTCAAGACAAGAGATGTCAAATTCAGATTTTAAGCTTGATGATAATGCACCAACTGTTAGCTGGGCAGATCCCAAAAATGCTGAAGCTTCTGCTACTGCACAGGTTCTAACTTTTAGAACTCTTGCAATTTTTTTCCTTTCTTGAGATTCTTGTTCATTCGGTGATTTCTATTCAACATAATTCTTCTGTCCTATATGTTGGTAAAGTCTCTTTCTAACAAGGAATATATCCGTGAACATTTCATCTCCTGCAAAACTCTGCCTTCCCCCGAACCCACAACAAGAAGGTTTAAAATATCGCTATAGTTCCCATTGATTACATATAATGTTTTTGGGCATAACAGTATGTAAATTTTCTTTACTGCCACATAGCTACATTTCCTTAAAAGCTTATTGTTTGGTGCAAACACTGACCCTATGGTCCAACTTGGTTGATTGACAAATGTCTGAAGATGTGGAATTATATTGTAATCATCATTTTTTGTCTCCTTTGGAACTTAATAGGTTAAGGCAGTGTATGTGAAGAACTTGCCCAAAAACATAAGCCAAGACAAGCTAAAAGAGTTGTTTGAACATCATGGGAAAATTACGAAGATAGTTCTTCCTCCAGCTAAACCAGGGCAAGAACAGAGCAGATATGGATTTGTTCACTTTGCTGATAGGTCAAGTGCTATGAGGGCCCTGAAGAACACTGAGAAATATGAGATAGATGGTATCTGTTTTCACTTCTTTCCCTGGATTGGAGTTCACTTCATACAACAAAATGTATGGTGACACTGATGCATTGCTGCTCATTTGGATTAGGGAAAATTCTGGAGTGTTCACTTGCAAAGCCTCAGGCAGATCAGAAATCTTCAGGAGGATCAAGCTCACAAAAGGGAGCCACACTTCCAACTTACCCTCCTCGTATTGGCTATGGCATGATGGGAACTCCTTATGGTGCTCTAGGTGCAGGTTTTGGTGCAGGATATGGTGGTCCAGGTGTTGCCCAAGTAAGAAATTTTTTTTCATGTTTTTGATGGTGAATGTTCATGATTTTTGAGACGAGGGTTCCCCAAGAAACAGCCTCTCTACTTCTATGAGGTAGTGGTAAGGTCTGCGTACATTACCCTCCTCAGACCCCACTTGTGGGATTCCACTAGGTATGTTGTTGTTTGTTGATGGTGAATGTTCGTCTTCGCATAAATTTTGATATATTTAGGTCATTATATTTTAACACTAAATAATTTGTCTAGTAAAAGTAGATATTTTTGAAAACTACACTTACATGGAGATGTGTGTGCCAAAGGAAAGACTCTGGAATAGTACCTAGGCATAGTTGAAGTGTAGGAGCAGAGTCTTAATCACAATGAGTTAAAACTCCTATATATTTATCATTTGCATGTTGTAAGTGGTTTTTCCTTATGTTTTATTCTTAACCAAGTTTACATTGATTGCGAGAGGTTATTAGGGTTTTGAGACAACTTAATTCTTAACCTTCAAAATAGGGGTGTTGTGACAACTTTGCTCCATGCTTTAATTGTCGCATTGTTGAACCTTAATATTCAGTGATGGATACCTGCCCCACCCACCCCAACAAAGGGAAAAAAAAAGAAGTATTTGTTGTTTGGATAATTCCTAACATTTGTTTTTTTCCCCCTTGGCTCCTGGCATAGTGAAGAACGAATCACGTGATATGTGGGTCTGTGCGCATGTCAGGGGTTCAAATCTTGCTGCACAAGAGTTTGGTATTTAAGTGAAGAAGTATAAAGGGATGGGCCCACTATCCATTGAGTTTTGAACTGCATGCTATTAGCTCAATGATTTTTTCCATTATAAAAAAATAATCTTAAATAGGTTTCCCATTGATTTTTATCCATCGAGTTTTGAACTGAGTGCTATTAGCAATGGGGTCTGTTGAATCATTTTTGTGGCTAGTTTGTGTTAATGAATATGATGTAATCATCTAAACAATATCGTTAACTGTGTCCAATATGTAAAGCAACAACTAAGGAGATAACCTATTTCTGATGTGTTAATATTACATATGTTGGAGTTTTTTCATAGACCAAAAACTACATATTTCAAAATTGCTTAGATGAATTCACAGGGTTTCTCTTCGAGTTTAGCTTGTGTTTGAAATAGATTTGTGAATCTGTAGCTTTACTAACACTTGTTGCTGTCACTTGACAGCCAATGGTTTACGGAAGAGGAGCTACACCTGGTGGCTTGGCAATGATGCCGATGCTTTTACCTGATGGAAGGATTGGATATGTCCTGTAAGTACACAACCCGTCTTTAGTTTGCTAAGCGTGATAATGAATTGAAAAGTTCAATCTTATTTCACAATATAAAGGAAAACCAGCATCCAGGACCAAAACTGCTTCTCAGTTTCTGGAATTTCAGAACTCCATTTATCATGGTCGTGTCTGAAATTCACGAAACAAGAGACTATTAGTGCTTATCCTCTAAAGAAAGTCACTCGATATATAATACTGGCTCACCTCTAGTGAAGTATTAGATACTATAGTATTAGTAAATAGGGTGTTTAATTAGGTTCCTATTATGTATATCTGTCGAGTAGAGATGAATTTGTGAAAGATCCTAAATAGAAATGTTTAGTAAATTAAGGAATGATGAGTATCACCATCAGAAGTGCTTGTTCTCAAATGCTTCAATAGTTGCTTAGCTTGTTTTCAGTGTATTGTTTCTGATCTCTCTTTCCCATTCAGGCAACAACCAGGAGTTGTGCATTCCCCTCCTCCAACGTCACGAGGTGGACGTAGTGGTGGCGGCGGCTCAAGTGACGGAAGGCGGAGTGACAGTGGTGGACGAGGGCGTTCCCGTTACAACCCATACTAGGTGTAAGTGAGCGCCATCGATGTTTTAGAGCACAATATTTGATGTCACTTTTGACAATTAAGTTATTTGACTGATGTACCTGTAGCCTGTTAAAAGAATTGGCTCTCATTGCCTCTCCCCCTTAGACAAATTTCTGTTTCATCTGTTAAAAGTAGATTTTTTATTTTTGCACATCTCTGTTCTCAATTAAAGTAATGTTGTTTGAGTTAAGTTTGTGTATACCTCGACTATTTTAATAGGAGTATTTGTTATTTTTCACCAGCACGTGTAGTGAGTAAATGTGTCAACCTACATTTCTTTTCTATACGTGAATCTTGTTTGTTTAATTTTACCAATTGTTGAGTCATTCTCAAGGTTGGTTTGTTTAGTGAACAAATGTAGACGAATAATTGCAAAAAATCATGATTTACTATTTCATGCCCTTTAAATACTAAAAAAAAGGGTGTTAGATTCAATAGAAACTATTGATATTATCGGGTTAATGATCCTACAATTTTTTGGGGTTAAAAAGTCATGGTATGACAAAATTTGGATCAGAAAGTTCTGTAAGTCATATTTCAAAAATTCATGGATTAATACACATGAATATTATTCACTAGGTCATTAAGGAGATCCTATTAAAAAATGGGCTAAAAGGTTCTGATTAGTCATATTTCCGACAATTCATAGAAAAAAATCTCAAATTCCTATTTTGTGACCCGTTAATGGTGTTGCGAATCTTATTGAAGGCATGGATATCATTCACGAGGTCATATTTTATTGATGGTCCTACAAAATTTTGGCTCTTCATATTATCAAAATTTTATGAACTAATACACACGAAAAGCTGAAATAAAAAATTTCAATATTTGTGATAATTCTAATACCGAGTAAATTTATGACAAAATAATTTCGGGACATAATTTAGTTCATTGAACATATAAAACGTACTACATGCGATATAATATAAAACTTGTGTTTGATTTTACATTAGATAAACTTTTATTTTGCAAGTGTAACTTGGCCTTGCTTAAAAGACCTATATTAGCCCTTGTCCCTGTAGCCAACCGACCCCTTGGGTTAGAATTTGTAGTAAAGTTCATTTTCAAGGATCAAATTAACAACACCTCAACAATCTGATAAATTTCAAATATCATCAGTTATGTTGCTTTGATCTTCCAAAAATATTGATGGTATACATTTTTAGTAGTTCTGGGAGGATCCAAGCAGACAATGCGGATGGTATGTGCCGAATCCTCTCATAGTTTTTGGAGGATCCAAGCAGACAATGTCGATGGTATGTGCCAAATCCTCTCGTAGGTTTTGGAGGATCTAATATGATTATGCCATTTTTAGACCAGAAGAGAAGAGTTTGGAATCCTCCAACATTCGCAACATCTTTAAAGGATCCAAGCGATATATTTGAATTCCAAAAATATTGATGGTACATGTCAGATCTTCCAAAAGCTATGCATTTCTAATAGTTTTTGGAAGATCCAAACAGAATGTCGTGGTATGTATCGAATCCTGCAAAAGCAAGCATTTTTCTTGTAGCTTTTCAACATGATGCTATGCCGTTTTTAGCGGATGTGAGCAACATAGATCCAAACATGCTATGCCGTTTGCTTGGGTCCTCCAACATTGTGAACAGTGTCTCAAATCCGATACACTCGTGACATCTTTGAAGGATCCAAGCAACATAGATCACCCGTTACAAGAATAACATATGCCTACAGAAAGGAGCTGGTTGGTACGTTTATCCCACGTTTTGGTTTGAGATATTAGCTAATCCCAGAATGATTTCATCCCACCATTTGTACTAAAACGGTGGGATTACTATCCAATATCAAAGATGCATGGGATATCCTTGCTTATCTCATCCCACAGAGGGGATACCAACCTGATCATACACAAATATATCACAGAAAGATAATAACAACCAGAATATAGAAGTACCTAAAACTCTTATTTCGTCCCCAGCTTAAATAAAACTTCTAAAAATTCAACTACAGCATTACCTAAAATGTTATCTACACTACAGGAAAATGTTTGATGACGACTTATAAGGTAACTATCAATTAACAGACAACATGATTAGAACCCCGTTCTTTATCATGCCTTCGGAACTTTGACAACATCCAGTGATACCATCAGAGAAGGGACCTTGTATTTGAGGCCCTGAAAGAGATGATTAACCAGAAGTTAGTATGAAGTAATTTTAAAAATGAAGAAGTAGTTGACGAAAGCCGGATACAACAACAAACAACTCAGTGTAGTCCCAAAAGACGATCTGAGAATATATGTATAAAAAAGAATTCAAGCATGGAATTAATAGAGATTTCAATCACCTGAAGTTGACGTCTCTAATCTCTGCGATGAAACAACAACATAATACTCGTGAAATCCCACAAGTGGGATACAGGGAAGGTGAAGTGTAAGCAAACCTTACCCCTACCTCGTGGAGGTAGAGAGGCTGTTTTCAAAGCCACTCAGCTCACGTGCTCAAATCAAAGTAGTTATGAAATTAGGATATATGGCAGTGAAGATAACATGACATTAATAAGGAAAGCACTATCTACGATTCAGAAAAAAGGTAGGTGGTTTCAAGAACTCGAACTAGGTACCCATACTCAATGCCCGATCCATTTGAAATCTTACGTCGGGCAAAATGGAGGACCCGATGTTACATAGTAGCACACAGCTCCAAGCCTCTTAATCATTGAAAGACAATCTTCCATAAAATCCAACTGGGACTCTCAATCCAACATGTCAATACCTTCTCTGAACTATGAACACACTAGCATGCTGCTGTTATATCCCCCTATCCTTGCCTAATTTAGAGTCTATAGATGCCACACATATGCTTTCATAGTCTAGGCCAAATTGCTTAGACTCTTCAAAAGCACTGCTCGGTGTGTGTTGGATCCTCAAAAAGCTGTGCATCTTTTAAGGATCCAATACGCATGCGGCAACATTTTTGGACGGTCAAAGCAACTAATGAAATAGAAATGACAAAAATACACTTCTATCATACTAATCTTAAAATCAACAACTTCCTCGAACATCCTTAAAGATTGAGAACATATCCGAAAGACATCCTTTCGTGGATACGCCACGCTGTTATAGTTACTACAGAATATGAGGGAACTTAAAAAAAAATATACACTTCATGATTTCAGTCAAGCAAAGATATTCTTAACAATCTCACAACTAGAAGAAGCAACAATATAACAGAAAAGAATAGTACCTTTGTCACAAATCTTTTCAGGAAAAGGCTGAAAGGTCTGGCGGTGCATCAATCCAAATGCTCTCAAAAGGATCTTGTTCTCCCCAATCATAACACTGCTTTCGCGGGTAGTATCTGTCATGATCAATGGAATAGGATATGCAGCGCTTTCCATAAAAACGAACTTTAGAAAAATAAACGCTATTTCGCATCACCCCAAGAATGTCAGTCCTTGCTTGGGATGAAAGGAAACTAGCAAAAAGAGTCACACCACCTAAAGTTTGCATCTCCACCCAAATTTTATTTATTTGGTCCAACTTATAAACCACTGGATTTGCAGTAGAGCAAGTGTATATCACATAGATTTCTCCATTGTGCTCTGCCATGAATTTTCCTTTCCACCAATTTTTGACAAAGAAGTTCTCGGGGCATCTTGGAGGTGGAACCACACGAACAAGCCAAGTCTGTTCTTCTGGATCATAGACTCCCAACCAGCCAGTAAGACTCAGACAATAAAAGAGACCATTGCAGAAGACCAACTTATTCCAAATGCTGCTAACAAATGGCAAGCGGTTTTGGTAATTAGCAGTTGTCCATTCAGTTGCCCCCGGTTTACATGTGCTAATTGCAACCAAAGTTGGGCTGACATGCTTAACTGTGAAAATGATACAGTCAGGAGATGTTGGAGCTGCAGAAAAAGCAACTATCTGGTATGTCAATTCTAGTCCTGGCAAATTGATCACGCTCCTCGTATAAGGATTGAAGAAGAACACCCTCAAAGTTCTCGGTTTGTATAGCAGCAACCAGCCATCCTTCGCATAACAAAGCCTAGAACCACGTAACTCTGGTAATTCAACTGAATAAGTTTGCCTCACTGAAGGATCATAGAATTCAACCAAGTCACCGAATTTCGGGAAAAACATAAGCCAAGGTGGCTTATTCGCAACTCTTACAGAAATGGCAGAAGCAAGCCATTGCTTGCAAACAGCAGAAGCCAGAATGTTTTCCTTCAAGTTCAACCTGCGGAGAATCTCCTCAAGCATATCATTCGGCACACGAGATAATGGGTTTTGCTCATCAGATCCTTCATGCTCCTCACTTGAAGCAGCACCACCATTATTTGGAGCTGTGGCAGCTAATCTAGAAATATGAAAGTCATGTTTAGTTTCAAAATGGATGGTGAAATAAAAACGTAAATACGTATACCATATCCTTAAAGTTAACGTTATCACACAAAATATAAAGTACTACATTACATCCACTTCCTCTCCCGACCCAATGACGACCACTTGTAATCTCACAAGTGAGGTCTGGGGAGGGTATAGTGTATGCAAACTTTCCCCCTTCCATGGGAGACAAAGAGGTTCTTTCCGATAGACCCTTGGCGCAAGGAAAAGCATATCCAAGCAGATCAGAAAAGAAATAATGGAAGTGAAGAAATCATGGCAAACTACTATAGAAAGTATGACAAAACAATCTTAAAAAAGAGGAAGAGAGAAAAAAGAATAGAATCTAAATGTGTCGCCGCGTGTAAACACGCCAGATGAGGCATTTCCCTTGAGAGCCTTAGCAAGAATTAATGTACATGATTGTAAATATAGTTACAGTTGGCATTTCGTATTAAAATCCAAAACATTCTGCTTTTAGAGTGACTTGTCACACGCAAAGGACAACACGAAAAACGACAAATCCTAAAGCAGAAAAGTGTAGGTCAACTTTAGTATCAAAGACCAAAACATTCTTATTTTATCTTTTAGAGTTACTTCTCACACGACAAGGAACACACCGAAAGACGACAAAAATATCCTTAATCAGATAATCACAGATGACTTTCAGCATGAAAATACAAATCATTCTGCTTTTTTTCTTGCATGCCTATGTTGTTCAGACTCTCCAAAAATGTTGTTGCGCCTGTGTCAGATTACTTTTGGAGAATCCGATACACACAGAGCAGCATTTTCGGAGAGTCCAAGTAACACAGTCGCAAGCAAAGGACAACATCAAAGGCAACATCATTACTGGTGGCTTTCAGCATTGAATCCAAACAGTACTGCAACCGACAACATCCAAGATGACAAAGACATACCCTTACTAAGATTACATGTAACTTCCAGCATTAAGATCCACGCAACAGACAACATTAATGACAACAAAGACATCATATCTCAATAAGTTACACGTGACTTCCAGCATTAAATTCCAAAAAATTCTATTTTTTCTCGCACGCAAAGGACTACGTCAAAGGTTACACCGTTACAGGTGGCTTTCAGTAGTGAATCCAAAAAATACTGCTTTTAGAGTTACATCTCAAACGCAAAGGACAACATCATATACGACAAAGAAATATCCTCAACCAGGTAATTACAGGCGACTTTCAGCATTATAATCAAAAAATTCTGCTTTTTTCCTCGCGCGCAAACGACAACATCAAAGACGACAAAGACATATCTCAGTTAGGTATTACAGGTGACGTTCAGGCTTCAGCATTAAAATATAACATTCACCTTTTTTTTTCTTTTCTTCCATGCAAAGGGCAACATCAAAGACGACAAATTCTAAACTACTTACAGGAGGCTTTTTATCATTGAGTTCAAAAAATACTGCTTTTAGAGTAACTTCTTACACACAAAGGACAACATCAAAGCCGACATATCCTAATCATCAACCAACCGAACATACATTAAGCTGATTAATTGTCATAACAACACCAAAACACTTGACTCAATATAGAATTCTTTCCCCCCTTGGAAGACGTAAATGTTATAAACTGTTTTGATCAAAGTAAGCATAACTCTAAGAGATATAAATCATCACACAAGTACCCAATAGCAACATGATTCAGCTATACAAGTCATCAATCATCAACATCACATATGTCCATTCCCTAACATTAAAAAAGTCACAGATATGTTATACAAAGTGACATGAATTTGAAACTGTTAAGCACAACAGATTGAATTGAAGTATAAAATGTTTAACAAAGAGACATCCTTAAAATCCCAGATAAACAGATCAAGTGATAAATTGATAAAAACCCCAACTGGAAATCCACCAAAATTGCCAAAATTCACCTCAACCACATGAACCCCAAAAATCTGCTCATTTCATTTCAACTCAATTTTACTTCCACCTCTTGCAGAACTTTGGGTTTGGGGGATGGGGGTG
>JAPFFP010000113.1:3709038-3723839 GCA_026153255.1 Solanum medicagineum | reverse complement strand
CCCAAAAAATCCGCTCCTTTCATTTCAACTCAATTTTACTTCCACCTCTTGCAGCACTTTGGGTATTGGGGATGGGGGTGGGGGGGGGGTGGGATGGGGGTGTTTGGGAATTCTTGACACTCAATCACTTGAAAAAAGACCACACCTTTCTACTTTATCTGAGAAATCAAAGCTGGATCCACACAACAAAAATCATCAACCATAAACCAAATCAAAACCCCACATAGAATTCATCGAAATTCAAGTCTTTTCACTAAAATTGAACTCAAGATTCCCAAAAACAAGTGAAAACAACTAGAAAACACACATAAAAATTCATAAAGCTTCAATCTTTGAAGGACTTACAGCATCATTTTTCGTCTTTTCCTTCCAGCCATGGCTGCAAGAACTCAGCTTTGGGCGTTTCTCTCTATGTTAGAAGCAAACCAGTCTATGGTTTGTTTTCCAGTGTGCGAAGAGAAGACAGAAAAGAGAAAAAATAGGCAAAAGAGGCTTTATAAAGTTAAAAGAAATGGCAACTGGCAACTGGCAAAGACTGTTGTCAACTGATATCACTACGTGAGAGTTACCACCACACGTGTCTTTTCTATATATTTTCTTAAAAGAAATATATTCATCCTAGTCAGCATCTTCACCCTGTATGAAAATACACGACGTATTTGACAGTCAAGCATCAAGACTGATGGGAGTACCTTGTTTTATAGACCGGTGAGAGTAGCTTATTTTATAGACCGACCAAAATACCTTTTTTTATAGACCGATTAGAGTATCTTGTTTTATAAACTGATGAGAGTGTCTTATTTTATAGACTAATTTTTAGACACATGTTTTGCACGTGTATTTTAAAAAAAATATATTGAGATAAATCAATAACAAAAATTTCAAAATGAAGTAGTAGAAGCTGATATTCATGAACAGTTTAAGTATTCAAACAATTTCTTTGTTGAATTACAAATGATTATATTTATATTATCTGAATTTATCAACAGAAACAATAAAAATTAGATAGATAGTTAAAGTATAGAATGAGTTACCACTATACGTGTCTTTTCTATATATTTTTTTTAAAAAATATTCATCATCCTACTCATCATCTTTATCCTGTAAGAAACTACACGACGATTTGACAGTCAAGCATCAAGACCGATGAAAGTATCTTATTTTATAGACCGATGAGAGTATCTTGTTTTATAGACCAACCAAAGTACCTTGTTTTATAGACTAGTTCTTGGTTAAGAAAATAGAAAACATTGACATGAATAACAAAAAATTCAAAATAAAGTAGTACAAGTTGATATTCATGAATAATTTGAGTATTCAAATAATTTTTTTGTTGAATGACCAATAATAATATTTATATTGTATGAATCTATCAACACAAGCAACAAAAATTAGATAGATAATTAAAATATAGAATGAGTAATATTTTGATTTTATTCGTATAAATTTATCTAGAACCTCTAAAAATTCATGTAGAAGCAAAAAATCCTTGGAAATGATTTTTGAGATTCTTTATCACAAGGATTTAACCTTATAATTATTTGACAAAAACAAAGGAGTACAAATAAGGTAAAATTACTCTTTTGCAGATGTAAATTAGCACAAGACCAATTTTGTAGAAATCTTTTAACTTGTCAATATTATTTCTTCTAAAGAGGAGCCAAGAAGGGATTATAAATATTTTAAAATGATATTACATTTCTAATAAGTTGATTAGTGAAAAACATTTAAGATGACAAATAAGATGATTCATTACGTAATTAAATTAATAATAGATGAATATCAAAAAAATTTCAATTTATTATTCTTTCATTGATTAGCCAATAATTACAATAACTGAAATAAATATAACGTGAAATTAAAATACAACTTAAATACTATTTATAAAAATAATATATGTATTATTATATTAATATTAATAGTACTATTGTTGTAACTCAACTTTATAGCGTTATTTTGGTATTTCAAGTTTCAACTTTTTGGTTATCATTTTTAGTTTAGTAAAATAATATATAATATAATATAATATATGATATGATATGATATATGATGGATCAAATTGTTGCAGTTATGAGTTTCTAAATGATCTTAAGCTAATTACATATAAAATAATACATTAATTCAAAATCAACTATTTATAAATATTTCGTGGATACCAATTCAAGTTATGAACAAAAGGGTGTCTTTTATTTTAATTTTTTAGTAGTTTAAGTTCAAATACTAATAATATAAAAAATATATATACAATCGAATTTGTTATTAAGTAATTTATAAGTAAACTTCTCTAAAAGAAGGACCTTATCATCTCCATTTCTTAAGAATAATGAGATTATCCTAAGGATGTCCTCAATACTTGAGCATTAAAGATTGATCCTAGAACCTTGTTTATGAAATTTTTTCTATATGAATTCAAACATATGAACATAAATCACCTGTTTGGTGAATTCATAATAAAAATTACTTGTTCTTGTGAATCTATATTTTAACTCTCGATTAAGTTTAAGAGCTACTTGTCAGGAACAAGTAAAAATGTTTGCATGTAATGACTAATGCTATTCGTACTTTACTAAGATCAGAAAGATGATAGTAAATGAAAAAAAAAAAATCTTTTGATTATATATCGTTAGTAAAATATATTTTTACACAACTAGACTACATATCTATGCATATATATATATATATATATATATATATATTATATTTTATTACTAATAGGTTTTCTTAAACTTTAAAATTTTATACTCTTGATAATAAGATAAGTTACCTGCTGAAATAGATAAACATAGTATAAAAGATTAGGGTCAATCAATCATTAGAATTAATTATTATTATTATAATTATAATTCTAATTAAATTTCCAATGGAACATGTTAAGACAAATTCTTTTAAGAACCCCTCCATTTTTTGCATTATATTCTTTAAACATCTTTTTCATATTTCAACACTTTATTCATTTTACAAGGAAAAAGAGAACTAAAATATGTTATTGAACTATCAGAAATATGATCTATTCATGTCACTTATAGATAATTTGACACAAAAATATCATTGTCGTGAGTTGTGACATATTTATGAGATTTATATGCTCTGAATTAGTTAAAAAAGACTCTGAAGTTGACGATATTCATACTACTACATACAAATTGATCGAAATATCTACCACCTTTAAGAATGTGTCAAAGAAATTAAGAAATTGCCATCCTTGAAGAATCACATAAAGTTATTAATGATTGAGAGCTCATGGAAGGTAATTTACAAGCTAATTTTTAACACTAATCATTAACAACCTACACATCCGATTTTACAAGCTAATTTTTTAAATAACCTACATCATACAACATATTCTATGTCCTCTTTATCTATCACAAGCAATATGTTATTCATGAAATTCAAATTTCAATATTATTATTTATTAGGAAAAAACATTTATTAATATGTCCAAAATTATATTTGATAATAAAGAACACAACTTTATTTTGTAATCAATCCCATCCAACAAACTGGAATATCTTCATAAATTTTCTTTCCTTTTTTTTAATTATTTTCCTTTTACATGTAAACTAAATAAAGCCGTTGAGTAAATATTATTTTGATAGGATAAATTATCTGCTATAAGAGATAAATATAACTCGATAGTATGAAAATTAGGAAAGACCTTGTGCTCTAACATATTACATTCACCTTCCTATTTTAAATATTTTGTAAACCAAACTAATTTAAATAATATATTTCTCTAGCATTCCTAAATTGCCCTTATTATCATATTTTATTAAATTTTAGGTTTTCATATAATATAAGTATTCTTTCAGATATTATTGTTCTTATTATGCTTGTTGTTGTTGTTAGTGTTTAGACATAATTTGATTAGTATATCGTCACATAGGATTATAGGATTAGTGCTTGTCATAATTAATCATGTTGTGTCTGATTATTGACTAAATATTAAAAGAACATGACCACCTATTTTTAGGAAATTCTTAAACAGAATCTAAAATGGATTTTGTGTACTTACAAGTTTTCTAAAAATGGATTATTACATCACTATAGTCAAAATATTAATATTTATTTTGTAGAAAAGAGTATAGTGACACGTTTACCTTAAACTTCATTGTACTTGCTTGGGATTATAAAATTATTATTTAATTTTATAATAACTCCTAATCAATTTAGTTAAACCTAACAAGTGATTGGTATAATGTAGAATAAAGTTTTCTAGTGTACTTACAAAATTGAAAATTTACTGCTGTCTAATGTTTGGTACATTGTCGTTTTGAAATAATAGTATAAAATAGTTTGAGTTCAAAAATAGTAATACTCTTTATAATTAAATTAATAAAAATTAGTTGGCTTTGAAAAATTAATTAATGACTCTCTTTGTTAGGAAATTCTCAAATTGGAAAGTAAATTATTGGATTTTGTGTACTTACAAGTTTGGCAACAAAGGATTTTTAATGCTATCTAATGTTTGCTACTTTTTTGGATAAATTTTTGAACTTGTAATATTAAATGGTTTGAGTTTAAACTAATAGTAGGACTCTATTATTTTTTAAAATAAATTAGCTCTCATTCTTAATATTAGCCAAAAGTACACGCAAAATATAGAGGTTAAATTTGTCCTTTTCTTGATGTATAAAGATACATTTTCTCTCTTAGGTATACTTTTTTCTATTATCTATGTCATTGATGTCACTTTTTGGTACTTTAGAGCCACAAACAAGAAGTCAAGTTTTTTAGAACTTCACGTTATGGTCTTGGTTCCCAAATAGATGTGTATACTGCGTTCAAATTCATGTGTTCGGGTACTTAAGGTCATAATTAAGTGAATTTATTCTAAATATACTGTATCTAAGTGGATTTGTATATCTAGGATACATAGATTTTCTCACTCGCCTCTGTTGCTCATCTCTCTCCCTATGCGTATATCTATATTTCATAATGTATCTAATGTCCTAGATACTTTATCTAGTGTGATTTATATGTATCTTGACTACATCTCACCTCTCTCCTCTATTTTAGAGTATATCTAATAGCAAAAATACATATAACTAGGTGTATTTGACTTGAAATCTGATATGAAATTATTAATTTAAAGAAAGAATTAATAAATAGAATAAGAATATTTGTGTAATTAAGTAGTTTTGCCAAAATAAAAAGACAGAAAACTAAACAACTAGTTTGATGTAACTACCCAAAATAGTAGTATCAAGAACTTGAGAAAAGAGGCCCACAATTAAGGATCTAGGCCCTAAGATGCATCAATGGGCTTTTAATCAATGTAAAAGCCCAAATTGCTCATAAAGCCCATTAAGGGATTTCATCATTTAATACATAATCTCAATGTGGTCACTGTCAGTAACTATGAGTTTTTTTTCTTTTTCAATTTATTGAACTCCAACAATCTTTGGGACCAATTAATTTCAGATAGATGTAAAAGAAATACAATAAAAATTGTGATTTGATTCATAGCAATCCAAGTATATGCAAAACTTATTGAGGATATTGTCATCGTTTTACTTTATATGGCATAGTTTGATTAACAAAAGAAACAAAGACATTTTAACACTTGTGATGCTGAGATTATGTTAGCCGTACAAACATGCATACGAGAAGTTTATATTTTCAAATGAAAAGTATTCTTCTTGAAACGCGCATAGTAGTTATATAACTTTATTGAATGGGAGATCCACAGAAGATAATAGTCATTCTCATTATGGTATAATTGTATTCTTGAGCAGGAACATGTTCTACAATAGATAAAAGCCTTCAAACAAAATAGAATAAAGAATGATGAGATAGTGTATATTCTGTGTATAAATGGAATCCATAATTATTACATTGAGGGCGGGTGTTGTCAAATTGAAAGTTACAACACTTGCTCCAACCAGTCCCCTACCAACCAAGGAGTTGTCGCTATCTAGTCCAAGACAATCAAAGTTTTTTGAGCAAAAAAGTCAGCAGCACGCTTGTCATCTTTAATTCCTCAAGTAACAATCGGCACATTGACTCTTGGGGGTCATGTTTCATTTGACTACAGGACCAAACAACATAGCTACATACTAATCAGACAGTAAATGATCATACAATGAATTCATTGTCATTTCAAATATTACAAAAACTTGCAAATCGAACAGACAATGTTAATGCAACAACCCTAGATTCTAGCACAAATCCTGAAAGAATTTCAGTTAGGTCAAATGAGCAAAATAAACAAACATACAATGGTCAACTACATATTGGACATTGGATCAAACCATTCTCATTGCACTCTCCACATTTGACAGTACCCTTCCCATCCTTAGCCAACAATTTTCGACTTCCATTGCAGTCCATGCACATCACAAACCTGATCCCCGCGCAGCCATCACACACGGCAGCTGCCCTCGGGATTCCGTCAAGTAAAATTCCCAATTTGCCCTCCTCCTCCAGTTTCAACATTTCATCAGCTCCACCTATCAATCTCCCTTTAACAAATACTAAAGGAACTTTCACCTCTTTTTTCCCTATTAGTTCTCTTAGTTCATCCTTATACCCCGAATGCATTGATATATCGCGCTCAAACACACGAGTATCATTCGATTCGAGTATAGCTCTAGCAGTGTTGCAATCCTCAAATGTCTTTCTAATACCCCTCAATGTAGTTGTGTAGATTACAACTGCATTTTCACCACCTGGAGGGCATTTTTTCTCGAATAACTCAAGCATCGTCTCTGCCTCCTGTGAATTCCTACCTTTTCGCGAAATTGGCATAGCAGACACCATCTTTTTGATCTGTTCTCCTTCTTCAGACAACTCTTTCTCGAAAGCTTCCACGAGCTGTGGGTCGAATAACGGGCTTAAACTCCTCCTCCTCCTCGAAACTACAACAGAATCAACCTTCAAACTATCACATTTCACCTCATTCGGGCTCCCCTTCTTCGAAAAATTCAATCTTGGCGACACTCTCCATGGACTCTGCTGCAATTTTGTCTCTTTCAACACATTTTTCGGGCTAAAATCAACCACATTACCTCCATTAACTCTTCCTCCTTTATTCTCCTTACCTCCAGATTTCTTAAACTTCCGTGGTGAGCTCATCTGATTCAACAACTTCAACGGGCTACGAGCATCAACATCACCAAATCCTCGGAGAAAAGCTCGAGATTTCGGGCTAATCTTAGAATTTTGAACGACCATTTCTTCATCAAGCCCTTCCATGAGCTCCCAAGCATTGATGACTTCATGAGACTCTTGCCTGGGCGGCGATTTCTTCGTGTCTTTTACACATTCCTTGATACAGGGAGACAGGTTTCGCGTAAAGTTTGAATCTTTTTCCAGATTCAACACACCATAAGTGCTTGAAGTTAAGGAAACAACATGGTGAGGGGATTCATCACCATTTTTGCTTAAAGTTTGTTGCTTGAATTCGTTTCTGAAGAGTTTGGATGGTACACAACCCATTGATTTGGGGTGGGGTGGGGGGGCTTCAGACAAGGATTTGCATTTGGTGTTTGTTGGGTTTTTGAAGATGATGAAAGTAGGAATTTTCAGTTTTAAGGAAAATAATAATAATAACATTTAACGGTTATACCCCAAACGGTCTAAAATTTCGAATGAAACATGTTGGGGTAAATTTTTGTAAGAACCCCTCCATTTTTGCCTTATGGTCTTTAAACCCCTCTTTCATATCTCAACATTTTATTGACTTTACGAGGAAAAAAAAAAACTTAAATATGTTGTTGAACTATGAGAAATACGATTTAATGTTACTTGTTAATAAATAGAAAAAAAATATTATTATCGTGAGTTCTGACTTATTTTTGAGATTGATACGTCTGAATGAGTAAAAGAAACCTTTGGATTTGACGATATTGATGCTACTTAGCGTAAATTGATCGAAGTACGTGAAACCCGACTCCCTGTATCAAGGAGTGCGTTAAAGATATGAAGAAATCGTCACCCCGAGAAGAATCTCATGAAATAATAACATCAACGGTTATACTGTCAACAGACCCAAACGGTCTAAAATTCCCAATGAAACATGTTGGGGTAAATTTTTGTAAGAACCCCTTCATTTTTGCCTTATAGTCTTTAAACCCTTCTTTCATATCTCAACATTCTATTGACTTTATGAGGAAAAAGAAAACTCAAATATATTATTGAACTATTAGAAATCGATTTAATGTTACTCCTTAATAATTAGGGATAAAAATATTATTATCGTGAGTTCTGATTTATTTTTGAGATTGATACGTTCTGAATTAGTAAAAGAAACCTTTGAATTTGATGATACTTAGTGCAAATTGATTGAAATATGCGAAATCCGACTCCCTGTATCAAAGAGTGCATTAAAGAGATGAAGATGTCGCCACCTCGGAAAGAATCTCATGAAATTATCAATGCTTGAGAACTCATGGAAGGACTTGATGAAGAAGTCGGTATTTTAAAATATTTTTTGTCCATGACACTCGTTAATAGTTGAACATAAATACATCACCGTTGTGACACAATTGTCTCTCGTATCACTAATCACTAGCAATTCACACATATCAGTTTACAAGCTAATTTTTTAATTTAAGACATTCAATATGTCACGTATCGTTCAATTAAATTATCTATGTCATGTAACATATTCTCTTTATTCACCACACATATCATGTTATTTGTGAAATTTGAATTTGAATATTATTATTTATTAGAATCAAATATATATTATTATGTTAAAAGTTAACGGATATTTTTTATTTTATAACCAAATCCGTCCAACGAACGTGGAATATCTTCATAAATTTTCTTTTCCTATTTTAATGATTGTCCTTTTACATGTCAACTAAATAAAACCTCGTGAAGTTTATGTCAAGCTGTAAATATTTGCTTTTCCTTTTTAAAAATTGTCTTTCTTCACTTTTCATTTTTATCCATTTAAAATCTATGGATATATAAATAGACCTCATGAATATACACGCTCTTTATAAAAAAAGTAAATTTTATTTATATTATATATACATAGCCTAAACTTTATAGGTGACTGTAATTCATAGTACATGAGATTTGCCTTGACATCATAAAAAGTCAACATTCTTAGAGGCATAGGGACAAGTAGATTAATGCTCATGACAAGGGACAAAAAAGTTGTCAATTATCAAGATGTTGGTTAAATATCATTAAAATGACTTCCTCTTTTCCAAATAAGGATTTTCATATCATATTTGAAATCTCTTTTACAAATTAAGGGAGTCAAATGGATAGAAAAAATAAAATAAATCAAATTTAAATGAATGATTGACTCGCTCAAAGGTTACTTGCATTAAAATGAGCTAAGTGATGCCTCATCTCTATCAACTTCTATAAGCTCTTAGCTAACGTTTGACTATAATTTTTAAAAATTTATCGTAAAAATATTTATTTGACTATAAAATATTAAGAAATGATCATAATCCAATTCTCCCAACTTTACCAAATCTTATCTAGTGTTTGACCATAAAATTTGATCAGATTATTTAAAAAATCAATCTATCTTTAAATATCTGTTCAACCATGAAATTTGATAAGATTTTAAAAGTCTATCTTCATTTGACTATAAAATTTAATCAATTCTTGAAAATCTATTTTCAGACATCTCTTTGAGTATAAAATTTGAGCAGATTTTGATAATCTATCTTCATTCGACCAAATTTTGAAAGTTTTTTATTTGACCATGAGATTTGACGAAATTTAGAAAATCTATATTTGACGAAATTTAGAAAATCTATCTTTAAATATGTATTTGACCATGAAATTTGATTAGATTTTGAAAATTTGATCTCTAAATATATTCAAGTTGCCCGTTTTTGGTACTTCCACTCATTACGCTTCTTCCCTTTTTTTTTTCAATGTCCAAACACAATTTTAAAAACTCAAAATTCAACTTTAAAATTTATAATTAAAAAGGAACTTAAATAAGAGTTTAAGATGTTTAGAAAAACTAAAAATAAGTAAATCTTTTTTTGTGAATGAATTTAGAAAGAAGGGCCATTTTATAAATAATAATGCAATTTCACATGAATTAAAGACGCTTTATCGTATGATATCTCTTCTGATCAATTTTCTCTTGAAACATCTATAAAATCATTCATAATGATCCAGGGAAGAATTCATATAGCCTCAGCCTTGTTTGCACGATCTTTTTAGCATGAAAGCCCACCCAGTAAAAATTACGCAATTTTCTCTATTTTCATGTTTGATCGTATGAGTTTTGGTGAATTTTTTTCTCAAAACCTTTACAGAATTGTTCGCAATGGCCTCAATGTGCTTTGTGTGGATTTTTTAGCATTTAGGAGCTACTCAAAAATATCAGAAGATTTTCTCCATCTTTCTTATGTGTTAGCCAATTAATTATTTGGTGGAATGACTTTCGATCAGCTTTTTGTCTAAACCAATATGAAATCATTCAAAATGACCCAAAAAAGAATTTTGAATGCCTCGACTTGATCCGTGAGATTATTTAACACACTTTAGGAAATAAAATTACGCAATTTTCTCCATTTTTCGTTTGTGTTAACCCATGAATTTTTTGACAGAATAAATCGGGCTCAATTTCCTCGACCTGAATTGTGATTTTTTAAAACAGTTTTAGAAAATAGAATTAGACAAATTTCTCACGGCAGACCCACCCATATGCTTTTTAAGGAAAGTTGCGTCGGAGTTCCCTGCAATGCCAAAATCCGTAGAATAATACCCACAAACAACTGCCAAAATTGCCTGTTTCCTGTTTCCTATTCACTGGCCCATAAAATCCTACTAAGTGTCACCCGCCGCAGTCCGGCCACTTGGGCCTCTTGTCGGACTTGTTGCGAACCCACTCGTGTGATTTTTTTCTTGGAAAGTTACGCCGGAGCCCCTTTCAGCACCACAACCCGTGGGCTAACACCCATAGAAAACTGCCAAAATCGATTGTTTCCTGTTTCTTGGCTCATAAAATCCTGTTGGGCGTCCCCCGCCACAGCTGGGCCTCTTTCCGGGCTCGTTGCAGACCTACTCATATGATTTTTCAGGAAAGTTGCGCCAGAGAGCCCTGAAGCGCCAGAATCCGTGGACTAACACCCACGGAAAACTGTCAAAATCGTCTGTTTCCTGATCCTTGGCCCATAAAATCTTACGAGGCATCCCCTGCCACCGTTGGGCCACCAAACCTCTGGTCGGGCTCGTTGTGAACCCACTCGTATCCTTTTTCGAGGAAGTTGCATGAGAGCACCCAGCAGCATCAAAATCAGTTAGTTAATACCGATAGAAAACTACCAAAATGACTGGTTTCCGACCCATAAAGTTATAATAATATTGTTATATATTGCTAAAATTATAATAAATAAAAGTATCACTAAAATCAGTAATTATTTATTGAAAAGCATTAACCCAAGTAACTTTTTCCTTTTATCAGCAACATTCTCCCTTCTATCTATCAACAATTTCATTATGAAACTTTATGCCCGAGCTGCAGCACTCAAGAAAAAAAAGATTTTTTTTGTTCTTGAATCATCCATTTAAAAATTTGTTTTTAAAAGATTTCAACGCATCACAGGATTTATTGTTTCTTCATCAGTGACACTTGTTTTATCAATGTTTCGACATCAAGAAATATGAATTCAACATTTGAAACATTTTTATGTGGTGTTAAGTTGATTGATTTTTTTGATAAATCTATCGTACAACTCCACTTGCTCACAAACTTGGCAAAGGTCATGCGCAAAGAATTCCCTAGCTTTTGTCAACAAGAAGCTTTGTCTCTATGGATATTCCATTGGGGGCTTAATCTCATAAACTGAGCAGGTCAAATTGTATACATAAAATTATAACATGAGACAATCTATGGCAGAAAAACCTCTTACATTTGTGCTAGCAGAAAAAGAATCGATCTGATCAAGCTCATAATCTTTATGGATGAGAATGTGCTCGACTTCAGTTCAGTAGAACGTGACTTACCTGCAAAGTAGTTTACAAGGGCCACAAAAGATTTAACATCCACGGCTGAATGCCCAAAGCGATAATTCTTTAACCAAAATGAATTCGATTCAGAACACTTGAGGCAACACTTCAACCATCAATTTTCCTTTTCTTCTTCGATTTTTGATGTTGAGATTGATCAAAGGACCCTGAAGACGTTAAGGTACTCTGACCACTTTTACCTGAAGCTTGAACAGATTGGCTATTGGATTTTGCAGAATCGTCATCACCGTGCTTTCTTTTGGTAGATTTGGATGAACTCCCTGATCGCATAATACTCCGCGTCCTAGTACTTTGAGTAGGAGTTGCAAAGCGTCGAGACGAATTGGTCAATGTAGTCGCAGACAATCTTTGAGCCATCATTTGCTTCAAGTTTATGCTATTCTGTTTAATTTCACTTGGTTCAGGGTAATGGATAAGGGAAACACGTCGCGAAATTTTGCCAGCTGCCAAAACATGCAAAGCATTATTGTTGGTGCAAAAAACCATCTCACAGGATACTCGACAATTATAACAGCGAATGAAAAAGAGTTGAATCACAAAGTGAAAGAATCATAGCATAGTAGAGTCGTAAACAGGATAGTCTTTGCGAAAAAAAAAACAAATATTATGCTTAAACATCAGAGACAATCTTGAAGAAGTGGACAATAATCAACATATGATTATACTGCTTGAATGCGGTCCATGCTCCACTGTGTTCTCTTTCAAGAACAATTTCCTTGACAAATAAAAGCTGGAGTCACAGGCAATCTAAGCGCAAATATCTTATAGTTGACTTGTAAAGTTCTTTTATATTGCTCACTAGAACTACTTTAAAACAGATCAATGTCAAAATCTGCTCAAATGCCTTAATTTTGAGCTTGTATGTGAAAAACAGCATTTGGATCAAACAGAGGTTCATATTAAGGAATAACAGTAAGTTCTACTGAATATATAAACAGAAGAGCATTAATAGTTGGATTATGTACAAGTTCCACACAACCAAGAGCAGTAAAATTTCAACATGCAACAAAACGAGCATGCCATATGTGGACATTGTAGAGCAAATTGAAATCATCAAAGATATTGAGCTATTAGCTTCATTACTCGCATGACAACAATGCATGATACAAACATAATGGTTTGTGCAGCAAGATTATGAAGCATGACACTTCAACTTTCAATAAAAAAGCTTTGACTTGACCAATATCACAACGAAAAAACAGAGATGTCTCATGAGTGAATAAGCAGACAAACGGATAACAAAATGCAAAGGAACTTAAAGAGTTACCAATTATGGGCTCGGAATCAGAAGATAGAAAGACCACTGCATCTGGGTCCTGTGCTCTACAACTGACCACTTCATATGGTTTGCCTGTTACAAAAAAACAAATCATTGAGCAAGACATTAAGAAATTAAAAGCATGTTTCATTGTCTTAAAAGAGCTGCTGTAAAAACTAGAGGTGCTGAGATGAGGAGACAAACACATTAGATGTAAATATTATTCTTAAGACTATACTTGCCACATGAATCTTCAAAGCTGCCCATATGCCCATCATGATGGAGCTTCAACGAAACTTCTTGCCCATCAAGACCTGGATGCTGGAGTAGCCAATTGGAAATGTCATAACTCAGAACCAATATAAGTGATGAACTAAAAAATATATCAAAAACCTCAAGTACACACCCAACAATAAGAGTATTCTCATTCCGTTCAAAATCATTGAAATTCGCAAAAGTAAACTCTCTCTTTGTGTGGAAACTAGGGACGGATGGTAATCCTTGTTTGGCTTGTCCCAGAAAAAAATAGAGGGACTGGAAATTCATTAGTAGGGTATTTTTCAGCTACGTGAGGAAATTATAAACTCAATTTTTTTCTTTGCCAGACCAATTTTCACTTAGAGACCCCAGCATTTGATTTTTTTCCATGAAACCTCTTATTTGCTCCCCGCACTAACTAAAGGAAGAGAAAAACTTTCGTCGAACTTTCTTAGTCATTTTCCATTCCAATCCCTTCATCACTTTCCAAGCGAAACATCAATTCAAGGATTAGAAAATTATCTTCCAGATGATGAAATAAATTTGTATGTCCTTTGTGTAAATAAAATCTCATAGATAAGGGGGAAAAAGAGAGAATACTGTACATCAGACTATGATAACGTGAGAATGTTCATTAGACTATGATAACATTGAGAAAAATCCCAACAAATATAATCTTCTGTACACTAACACACATAGATGTTGAAAGGAACTTTTTCCGCTATTATTTCCAATTGTCACTTGAATAATTGGGGAAAAAAGAGTGCACCTTATCATCTTAAAAGTGGAAGAACAACAAATTCTCATGAATCTTACTTGATTAAAGGGCCACTGTATAAGCCACAGCTCAGTTGAATCTGTAATATTAAGATTGATAAGTGAATCCTTTTTGACCTCCTCAAATTCTGGGGGTGGTTTGTAGCTCAGTTCATTCAGAGCATCCATAACGATGGAATACAATCAAGAGGAGCGCTTGAAGATTGCAGACAAAGCAGCTGCTGAAAAAAGGTTTACACAGAAAAGCAAGAACAACATAAGATATCTCAAAATTTGAAAAGCATTGGAGAGTTAATAGATCTTTGATCGAAGCAATAAAACAAACAATTCAACCGTGAATTTATTAAGAATATCAAAAGCTGCAGCTGATTAAATATGATAAGACTTGTTTTTTGATGACTGTGATATCCGGGCCAGCTTTCGAACAAACCAACTATTTCATACCTGCCACCTCCAGCAACAATACCACGTACAGAACTTTGTTCGCCAAAGCTAGGAGAGATATTAAGAAACACTCAAGTGTTTTTGTCTCCACTGGTATTTGAACCTA
>JAPFFP010000113.1:3693915-3708938 GCA_026153255.1 Solanum medicagineum | reverse complement strand
TATGTTTGGTGACCCAGTTTGATGCCGTTCGGGTGCCCTATCGGCACCAGTCACGGTCCCTGGGACGGGTCGTGACAAAGCTCAATCATGACTCTCCCACGTCTGTCCCTCTGTCCAGGAGCTAAGTCAGGCACAACCTGTGCAGGCTCAAATGCAGGAGTAGAAGAAGGTGCGAATCATGATGGAATATGTGTATGATGCCGAGTCGATAGTGTAGGAAAACTACTGGAAGAATTCCTAAGTCTCAAATTAGATGGGTGGGGAGACTAAGAAGTAGGAGATGCATTAGTAGGAGATGGAGTAGTCTAAGGTGTGGATTAATGACCTACTAGTGGAACTGTAGGTCGAGGAGGGATCTGTTAATACAAAGAGAATCTCGGCTGTGCAAAACAAGATGTCCCCCGTGGTCGACGTAGCTTACTCTGGAAAGCTCGAGGATCCATAGTCGTAGAAGACACAGCATGACTAGCGCCTGGGACACCCTAAACATTGAGTGCCGAAGAAATAAATCCTGAGATATTCTCATAATCAATAAATCTCCTAGATTGCTTCTTTTTTCGTCCTACCAGAAGAAGTAATCCCAAGGTGATTTCGAGATCTATCACCATCACCCAATGACATCTGAATGTAAAATAATACAAATACAATGTATAAGAAAAATTCAAATGAAATAATTTTTGTATTAGTAAGATAAATTAAGTTATGTGGTAGTTATAATCTGTCAGTCTATTCCTCCTCACTTGTTTCATTATTTACTTCAGCCTCCTGCTCTGATTCCTCATTTGCTTGAAATTCATCATCCTTCCATTCATGCTAGTGCAATAATTCATCATCTTCCTCCTCTAATGATTCATTATCTTCATGTACTTCTTCTTGAAAGTCTACTCAGACACCTCTTCCAGTATGTGTTGAGGATGTTCTAGTGTAGTCTCCAACTCAATATCAACTTGTTGTTGAACAATTGCAAGATTCTTTTGGTATGCCACAGCTTCAATATTTTCAATTTTAATTCTTCCTACTGGCTTTGTCTTAATAACAATCCACCAATCAACCTTATCTCTACACAATGGATATGAAGCGTAAGTGATCTGCTTAACATTTTGGGCAATGATAAAAGGATCATATTTTTCATATTGTCTGGTGTGTTTAACTTCAATTATATTATATTGTTGTTCCACCCTTGTGCCCCTATATGATGGGTCAAACCACTTACACCCAAAAAATACTATCTTCATTTTAGGCCAAGCTGAATATCGAAGTTCAATAATCTCCTGAATGACACCATAATATTCAGTAGTTTAGCCATTACCGTCAACATCACATTGCACGAAAACACCGCTATTATGGGTTTTCCTATATTCAAAAACTTCCTCAGTTTGAAACTTAAAGTCATTACAATAATATTTATTCATTGTCTGAATTGGAGATTCAGGCCCCAGTGTGATTTCTCTCACTAATGGTGAATGCTGATCAGTTGAGTATTCATGAAAAACCTACAAATTGTATCCCAACTAATACAATTTAGTCTTAAATAAATACATCATTCATACTAATTAAATATGATTAGGCTTTCAAACT
The DNA here is from genome assembly GCA_026153255.1 of Solanum medicagineum. NCBI lineage: Eukaryota > Viridiplantae > Streptophyta > Magnoliopsida > Solanales > Solanaceae > Solanum > Solanum medicagineum. The sequence goes on along the minus strand of JAPFFP010000113.1, from coordinate 3,707,360 downwards.
TACATTGTCCTTTAACCATCTGGCAAACCTCGTGTATATGGCTTCATTGCCCCAGGTGTTTACGAACAATCTGATATTGATATGTACATTTTTGTTAATTAGCAAGTATTAATTATTATGTAGTTTGACTATATAATTAATTTAACACTTACTCAAGATATGGCTGAATTTCTAGACAATTAAGTATAATATGGTTTAGCCGATTGTCTTTCCCTGGTCGTGAAGCCTCTTTATCCACGCCTTTTAGATCCTCGACCACTTTGATTAAAAATTGAAATGTGGGGAAACATTGGATCACTGTCTCCTTCATCATTTCGATTTGGCCTATTTTTTCTGCATGACACTTCATCCCCAAAGTAATAAGAGTAAAAGTCACTAGTTTCTCTTCTGATATAAAGCTTGAACAATTGATCCTTTGATCTATATCCCCTTTGTTTAATTTTCCTTTTGCAAATTTCAATTTTTCTGTACATACCAATTCAAATGTATTAATCATGAAGTTTACTGTTAGTTTATATATTCATTATATAATTAATCATAAAAATATTACCTTTCAAATGGATACATCCACCTTATTTGAACAGGACCTCTAAGGCGGGCTTCATGTACAAGATGAATTGGAAGATACTCTATTACATCAAAGAAGTCAGGCGGAAAAATCTTCTCCAGCTTTGTAGTAATAACAAGAATGTTTTCCTCCATCCTGTCTAAACTACTTTCAAACAATGTTTCAGAACATAAATCTCTAAAGAAAACACTTATCTCTGCCACTAGCTTCCATATCCTCTCAGGCAGGTGGCTAGAAGCGATAGGAAACAAAGTTTCCATGAATACATGACATTCATGACTTTTCATACCTATCAACTTCCCTTCATGAAGTCTGAATGCTTGCCCAAATTTGAAGCATATCCCTTTGAAATCCTCAAATTTTTAAATCAATCACATATTTCACATTTCTCCTCTAAGGTGAATGAAAAACTTGCTTTAGGCTTAACAATTCTACCATTTGGTTGTTCCTGCAGCCACAATTCTTTCCTCCTACAATATTCCGTTAAGTCTATTCTAGCTCTTGAGTTGTGCTTTGTCTTGCCTTTAATATCCATCACTGTGTTGAATAGGTTGTCAAAATAATTTTTCTCAATATACGTCACATCAAGATTATGTTTTAGGAGATTTTCCTTCCAATGTGGCAACTCTCAGAATATGCTTTGTTTGGTCCACTTATGTTCAACACCGTATCCAGGAAGTCTACTAGGTGGAGCAACCCAAACTTTCAGTAGTTGAGAAACTCTCTCTTAAATTTGATGCCCTATCCGTGATGGGGGTGGAGGATCCATTCCAACCGTGTTTTTTTAATGCATTCTTCATCTTTCTAAACTTGTGATTCATTGGCAAGAATTGATGATTACAATCAAATCATGAATTTTTTCTGTCATGCTTTAGGATGAAAATCTTACTACGTTCCATGCGATGAGGACAGGCAAGATTTTCAGAGGTCATCCAACTAGATAACATACCATATGCAGGAAAATCATTAACAGTCCACATTAAACAAGCATGCATAATAAAATTATGTTTAGTTGATATGTCTTAAATTAATACGCCTTCAAACCATAACTGCTTAAGCTTATCTATCAATGGTTGTAGAAAGATATCAATCTTACTTTTTGGGTTACGAAGACCTGGAATAACACAGCTTAAAAATATGAATAGACTTATCATGCACATTTCAGGAGGAAGATCCGAGAAATACGGGCCAGCAAGAATAAGGCATTGCAGAATTTGAAAATGGTGTGAAACCATCTGCACACAGTCCCAATCTGACATTCTTAGGCTCTCTAGCAAAGTCAGGATATATATTATCAAAATGCTTCTATGTTTCTCCATCAGATGGATGAGATAATATGCCCGGCGGTCTTCTATATTGACAGTGTCATGTCATATGTGGGCAAACCTCATCGATGCATACAACCTCTTTAGTCTAGGAATAATAGGAAAATAATGCATCCACTTAATTGGAACCATCTTTCTGGCCAGAGTCCTCTGATAACGAGCATTACCGCAAAACTTACAATTTTCCAAGTCAGTATCATAGTTGTAATACAACATACAGTCGTTAACACAACAATTAATTTTATCATGTGACAATTCTAACTTGGAAACCAGTTTCTTTGCCTGATAGAACGTCCTAGGTATGTCATAGTAAGGATTAACCAACTCAGACATCAGATCCACCATTAAGTCCATAGTCCCATTCGAAACATTATAATCCGATTTAATGTTCATTAATCTAATGGTAATAGACAAAGGAAAATGTTGACTCCCCTCACCTAATGGTCAACTAGCCACTTCTAATTCTTCATAGAAGCGTCTTGCTTCTTTATTAGGAGCTTCATTAAAAAACTTTCAGCCCCCACCCCCTCTTGAACTCCAAAAGCATCATTAATCATTTGATGAACTCTATCATGCTCAAATGTATCATGTTGAAAATTATCCTGTTCAAATCTAATTTGACCTTGTGCTACAATCATATTATATTCATTCATGGGCATCAAATTGTAAAACATACCATCCACTCCATCTACTTCCCCATGATCCACCCATACAAAATTTCTAGGCTTAAACCCATTATGATATAAATGCACCATAACTTCATCTGGCCTAAAACATTTCAGGAAGTTACATGAACTGCAAGGATACCTAACCATTTGATTTCTCTTAAAAAGATCAAGTGTCATTGTATGATTAATGAAACTTCTAACATCATCAAAAAATATAGATTTCAATCCACCACCATTTTTATAATACATGTCATGCATCCACAAACAGTGATCCATCTACAAAATTTTCACAACTTAATTAATTAATTCCAAACAACAATCATAATATCATACAAAAAAAAAGGGTAAAGTGTCAATACTAGATGGACACAAATCGATTTTGCATGAAAATCAATTTTATCATCAATAGGATCAACTAGTGTTGTTACTTATACCAAACAAACTCATCATGACAATCCAAAAATAAGATAAGTGTCAATACTAGATGGACACAAATTGATTTTGCAAGAAAATCAATTTTGTAATCAATTGGATCAACTGGTGTTGTCACTTATTTCAAACAAACTCATTATGACAATCCAAAAATAAGATAAGTGTCAACAATAGATGGACACAAATCGATTATGCAAGAAAATCAATTTTGTCATCAATAGGATCAACTAGTGTTGTCACTTATGCCAAACAAACTCATTATGACTATAGCAATACTCTAAAAACTATTCAAACATTTATATATATATATATACACACACACACACACAACAATTAAAATTTTTATCAAAAAAAAAACCTCAACTTTTAATTTTTAAATTATGCTCGAAAATGAAAGAGTAGGTGGTACTTCGATTAATAGCGGCAAATATTGAAAACCTAAAATTTCAAGTACAATTAAAGCACATTATATACAAGTTCAAAGTTAACAAATAAAGTTCAACTTCTAATTAAAATATTTAAATTCAACTTCCAATGAAATCAAGTTCAAGTTCTATATACACAAGTACAAAGTTCACAAATAAAGTTCAAAGTTTAAGTTCAAAATTAAATCTAAGTTAAACTATAAAAGAAAATGCTAAGGTTTAATTTTTATATTATATTCAAATTTAAACTTCACAACTTAAAATTCAAGTTCCAAGTTTAATATAAGTTCAAGCTTAATACTATAAAGTCATATTCTTAACAAATCCTAAATTAAAATTCAAATTCTACTACATTATATACAAATTCAAAGTTCACAAATAAAGTTCAAAGTTTAAGTTCAAAAAAAAAAATCTAACTTCAACAATAATATAATATTCATAATTTGAAGTTCAAGCTAAGTTCTAAAAGCCTAAAGTTCAAAACTAAATCTAAGTTCAACTTGAATAAAAAAATCCTAAAGTTCCATTTTTATACTGCATTCAACTTCAAAGTTCACAACTTAAGTGCAAGTTCTAAAATCGTAAATTCAAGTTCTAATGAAATTAAATCTAAGTTATACTTAAATAAAAATCCCAAAATTCAACTTAAGTACATATTCTATATATAATTCAAGTTTTAAATTATATCTAATCAGACTTCACTACTTAAAGTTCAAGCTAAGTTCTAAAATCCTAAACTTCAAGTTCAAAGAAATACACAAAATAAATTTTCACAAAGAAATACACAAAATAAATTTTCTAATATCATAATATCAACAAGAAAAGTGAGATACACTAGCTAATAAGTTACCAAATTAAAAAAAAAATAAAGAACAAAAATTGCTACAAATAATAAAATGGAGCAAAAGGAAGAAATAACTAGTACCTTAGGGGATGGGGAGGACACACCGGAGCGGCGATGGCAGCGACAGCGGTGGGCGACAGCGCTGGGGGGTGGGGCGGCATGATTGGGGATAGTGGGATTAGGGTATTGGAGAGAAAAAAGGGTTTGGGAAGGGGGGAAAATGACTGAAAAATGACTTTGTATCTTTTTATTATAGGTGAGGAGTGATGGACGGCGTCTTTTTGCTCGTCGCCCTTCATTAAAAAAAATTAATCATTGACCAAATTTGCGACGGACTGGGTGACGCAGTCCGTCGCAATTTTAAAAAAATTAAAATTATTAAATTTAATAAAAAAATGTGACTGGCAGTATCATTTTCTCTGTCGCAATTTATAAAATTAAAAAAATTTAAAAAAACATTGCGATGGAACGGCGTCGCTTTTATATTAAATAATTATATATTAATAAAAATTGGCGGAAAAATTCGCCAAAAAAGCGACGAAATTTTAGACATTGTCCATCGCTTTTACTTATTTAATTTTTTAAAAAAAATAAAAAAGGAGAAAGTGATAGATTGCGTCCTTTAGTCCGTCGCTTTTGGGAGCGATGCAGTTCGTCGCTTTTTTGTCCATCGCTTTTTGGCAGTTTTTTAAGTAGTGTATTGATCCTCCTCCTCCACGTAGCTAGCCGGATCATTGAAGTTAGTTGTTGGTGAGTCCTCACATCCGGGGACAATATCTATTTTCTTCATGCCTATGTTAAAACTTTATCTATACGTTTGGATACTTATCTATGAGGGTGAGCCCGGGAGATGTCTTGACCCCCACTCCATCTACTAGTAGAGGTGTCATTGAATATTATGTTTGTTTGTATTTATGAGCTTGACTCCAATTATGCTTATGCTATTATGAAAGACACCTTTAGCCCTGTTTCATCTATGTTCTATTTCTACTTGTTGATACTTTATTTTGCTTCCACAATCAATGATGTGTATGTGATATGGCTTGTTTGGGATTTCTTTGGGTTCTCCATTTGCCGTGTCATGTCTAGGTCCTAGGCTTGGGTCGTGACACTATCAATCAACACACTAACACTTGGAAAAGTGTCAAAAAAAGTCTTGACTTGGTGTCAGGTTAAATTATGGCTTTACCTTATCTCAAATTCTCAAAAAATACTCAATCTGGACCAGTTGTCACAGGGGTGATTTTCGAGCTTAACTTTTTTCGCTCGGCGGAATACAATCACTCGCTGTGCGGCAGTCAACCTACGCGTTAACTTCAGCCTCAACACCCACACCTTGACACTTAGACTTGTCCAGTAAACAGTATGAAGCCACAAACAACAAACACACACAACAAGGAACAACAGCGTACGGGTCAACACCCAACCTTTTTATTATTCTCCGCAATAATACAAAAAGGATCCTCACACAAGAGGCTACAAGAATGAACACTCTCACTCTTGTTACAATGGACGGAATAACTCACTTGTTAGGCCTCACGACTCTCTCTATGTCCTTCTGCCTAACACAATATTCAACCCACTATATAATACAAATCTGCCCATAGGCAGTTACAAGGGGGAGGGGCGTGCCTGGCACATGCGCCAGTCACTTACATGGGGAACATGGCCTACTACACGTTCTCCACTGATTCCCGCGTCTGGACCAGCCCGCAACTGTCGCACGTGCTTCGCACATGACCCGCCTCGCGCGTGTCCTGTCGCCTGCCTCGCCCGTGCACCTGCTCGCGCACGCTGCCTTGCCGGTCTGCGCGCCTGCCTCGCGCTCATGTGTCTGCCTGTGCGCCTGCTCGCGCACGCTGCCTTGCCGGTATGCACGCCTGCCTCGCGCGTATGTGTCTGCCTGTGAGCCTGCTCGCGCACGCTGCCTTGCCGGTATGCGCGCTTGCCTCGCGCGCATGTGTCTGCCGGTGCGCCTGCTCGCGCACGCAGTTGTCACAGGGGTGATTTTCGAGCTTAACTTTTTTCGCTCGGCGGAATACAATCACTCGCTGTGCGGAAGTCAACCTACGCGTTAACTTCAGCCTCAACACCCACACCTTGACACTTAGACTTGTCAAGTAAACAGTATTAAGCCACACACAACCAACGCACACAACAAGGAACAACAGCGTACGGGTCAATACCCAACCTTTTTATACGAGTTTGTAGACAACCATATTGCACACTTCTTTTTGGGGTCCAGAACATTAATCCAAAAGTCAAACCCATTCCCACAAGGAAAAAAATTGAATTTTCTATTCAAATCAAGTCATTAGATCATAAATAACCCTGCATTAGATCAGAAAATCAACAATTTCAAACAAATCTCAGATTTTCGAATGGACCCTTCAAATGTAGTCAGAACTCCGTAAAACAAACCTAATCTGCTACTAGACTAGAAGCAATAATATTCCAGATTTATTAAAATCATCAAACAACTGATTTATGCAGTCATCTAGACTAAATATCAACTGAAGTAAACTCTTACCTAGTAAAATTTCAAAACTTTTAAGCAATAACTTGAAACTAATTTGAAAGCCTCGAGAATTAAATCAAAAGTCTAAGTAGCCTAAAAATCACCCTCTGTAATCTAACAAATTATCAAAACTCCATCCCGAACTCATCTTTCTCCAATATTGACATTGGATATATGCATACCAGAAGCATATCAGAATTTTACTACTTAAGTGAACAATATCTAACCTATATGTTTATGCTAGAGCACACACAATCATGTTAGAACACATAAACTTTTGGAAATTTAATTTGATAATACCTTTTGAAGCATGGCAGATACCTTCAAGCAAATCCACACATTAGATTGCATTTTGTGGTCTTCTACAATGAATCCAAATTCAAAGTCAAACTCTCTCAATACTTAGGTGGGCAAGTATTGTATAGAAAACCTTATTCTTTTTTCTAGGTTTGGATAATCTAAAGATTTTTTCCCTGTTACACCCCAAAACTCCTATCGTCCATAGCCGTTTGAACTAAGACCAAGTCAAGATATCAAAAGGGGTTAAAAAAATATGTACGAAAATAGTTTTGGTAGAACTTTTCGGCAAGGAAATTGAAAGATAATTTTTCGAGACAAAATTATTTAACCAAAAGAGTGCATGACATCACGGACTTGCCCCACCAATACCTCATTTTTACCCTTTGTACAGAAAACACTTTTACTAAATGCAATTTGATTATGTGTTAAGTTGGAAAATGAACTCAAATGGAACAAGTCCACATCATGGACTAGCTCCATCATGGTATCTTATGACAATTTTTTAATGAGCGGCATTTCAATCTTTTCCCCATCTCTCCTATACTTAACTCCCATTATTTTGAGGCTAAATTTGACCCATATAAGTTTTTAAGTGTAATTTTTCCATCATTTACACGTTAGCAATTTGAAAACTAGGGTTAAGGAGAGAAAAGAGAAAGCTAGGGTTTAGAGCATCAAGTCAAATCTTCTAAGATTGACTATTCAAATCTTTGTTCCTGTTATGTAAGGCTAACTAAAACGTTGATTGAGTTTGTCCACATGCCCTATTTTCTTGTTCAGCAAAATAATGGTCTAGTTTGAGTCTTTGAATTCCCCATGACTGAGTTCTTGAAAATATTCTTAAATTCAAACAAATTCTTGCATATTAGTAAATACATCGATGTGATTATGCGTCAAGTATTCAAAGTAACTGGTTATACATTATTTCATATGAACCCTAGTTGAATGTTGCATATAACCTACCACCCCATGTGTGATTGAACGTGAAAGCATTTGTAATAGATTATTAGTGACAAAAGTGTAATAGATCTTGTTGGAGGTAGATTTGTCACCAGCAGAGTCTTTATTAGTTAATTTATTTATGGATGTCAATTAGTTAGATTTGATTGAGATTTAGTTGGAGGATTTCACGTGGCATTGAATTGTATTTGCAATTCATAGATTTCTTCTTGAACTCTCATTATATAATCTATCATGAGTTAAGTTTTATCAGATGCCTTGAGTTTTTCAATAACTTTACTCAAACAAGCAAACATGTTTTCAAGAGTTTTATTTCTTTCATTTGAAACAATTCATACTCATTCACGAAAAGGCTGACTACTGTCTGCTTGACTTTGTTAGTTTTCTTTTATAGTATTGCAAGAGGATAGTTCTCATATTCCTCGCCTTCGATTGCATTATACAGCAAGTTCTTAATTTCACTAGATAGACATTAAAAACACATCAAAACTTCTAGTTAGCATAAATGTTGCTTGAACTTTTCAAAACTGCCATATGAAAAGTATAGGTGTGCGTCAGATCCTTCGGAGTACTCCATCATTTGAAGGATCCAACACATATACCGCAACATTTTTGGAGAATCCAAGCAACTTAGATTAGCATCATACAATTAATTGATAAAGTGTTTTTCACAATTGAGAAAATGTTATAATTGTCTAAGTTGATCATCTGAAATTTGTGTTCTTTAGTAGCTATTAAAATTGCATTCAGATTTCTAGAGTTCATATATCGTATCTTGTTTGGAACTGAAAATTGCAGATTTGTTCCGTGAAAATAAATAAATAAATAAAAATATATAGTTTGGGTTTGAAGAATCGAAGTTGCATAGATGTAAAATAATTTTTCTCAGAAATTAATTAATGTAATAATCTCGCACTTGAAATACAATCATTTAGAGTTCTAATGTGAATAGATCTCTGAATATTTATCGGGAGTTAGAAAGAAAATCCAAGCAACAAATGAGGAGACTAGAGCATATATGGATCTTATCACTACCTCACCAAGATAAAGAGATTATTTTCGAAAGGCCCTCAACTCAAGCAAATCAATTCAGTAATAAAACGAAAAAATATGACCGGTATTAGCAAAATAATGTTGAACATATATGCAATGAACACTAACAAGGAGAAATCACCTAAAAATAGTAAACTGTAGATGATAATCAAAAATCCAAAATCAAAGACTACATGAATATGCTAATACTACAACTAACGTGGAGCTCTACCCAGCCAAAGACATGGATAGGCTAGTAATAAGAACAGTTTTCAAATACCTACTAACCATCTACCTTAATACGTGAACTCTGACCCTTCTATCTAAGATTATGTCCTCTACCCTTATAGGTGAACTCTGACCCTTCTATCTAAGATTATATCCTCGATAAACAATATGCAGATATGTTATATCATTTCTAATCACCTCTCTCGAATACCTTTTTGGCCTACATATGCCTCTTCCTCAACCCACTATATCGAGCCTCTCACACCTCCTAAGCATCCACACATCTGCTCTTCACATGTCAAACCATCTCAGTCTTGGAATCACGGAGGACATCCCCACTTTCTCCTTAAATCCTCACATTTAATACTATCATTCGTAATATGTCCACACATCCATTTGCAAATACTCATTTCTGCCACTTGCATCTTTTGAACCTGGGAGTTTTTGATTGGCCAAGGCTTCAGCTTGTACAACAAAGTCAGTCTAATCACTACTCTAGAAAACTTACCTTTAAGTTTTGGTAGTATGTTTTTGTTACATAAAACACCAGATGCAAGCCTCCACTTCATCCATATTACACCAATACGATGTGTGACATCATCATCGATCTCCACATTTCCTTTAATTAGAGACTCCAGATGCTTGAAACTTTCTATCAAGGGATAACTTGAATATCCTATATTCTGAAATAATAAAAAGTAAATTTTATCAAATAGAAAGATTGAATACCACTTTCGGAGATATGGCACAAACTGAGGATGAAGTTAAGCTGAAATCACCTCAATGTTGACATGTTTTGTTGGATATATTCAACATCACAACACTTGCTTGTTGTATAATAAGAGGTAATGGAGAAAGGACATAGATTAAACATGAATCAACAACTACTGTTAAATCACATGAGAGCAAGGAGAAAATCTATGTAGCTCTTAAGGATATGGATTGTCAAAAAGCACTACGATGAAATGGTTTCAACTCCTAGTTCTAAAAATGTAATTTCAGAATATATTATTGGATTTGTCTTCTCTGATTGCAAATAGAAGAAACATGACAATCAACAGTCTAGAAGGGGAAATAAATAGAATTTTAACATCTTTAATGGGAAAAGGAGGAAACATAGGAAAAAATATTAAGAGAAAGCAATTATGACCAAGAAATAATCTACACCAAGAAAGCAAATTATTGCAATGCTATGAAGAAGCTATACAGGGAAACATCAGGCCATTAGTATGAAGCTCAATTGTTATAGCTTAAACTTCAGACTACTGAATTGTATTCTGGGGTAATCCGGTAATGGATTGGGGATTATTTTTTTGAACTTGATCTTTTGAATTTATAGCCAAGACAATAAGGAGCTCGTACGACTTTACGAAATTGAATTCCGGCGAGTAGAACTCCTGAAATTGATCTTGTCGTAAAGAGTAAGTGATTGATAGTCTTGTGTTGAGGATGTGTTGTAAAATCGGGACTTCGGACGTGAGTTATGAAGTTTCTTGTCTCCGTACAACCCACCACGATAGGTCAGATCCCACTATGGCGGTGCCACCATGGCAAGATAAGTGGCCGCCATGGCAGGACAATTATGAATTTAAGTCTGAAAAATCCCAAAATTATTTTTATTCACTCTGTCCTTGAGAGACCAGTTGTGTCTTAGGGCTTATTTTCTTCACTTTCCACTTATTTCATAGTTAAAGGTAAGATAATCATTTCTCTAACTCGTTAATTGATGATTTTTAGACCTTAGAAACTAGGAAAGTTCTCATAGGGGAAGATCTTGGCCTGCAATTAATGGTGGGGAAAAAGCTCTAGATGGGGGGAATAATCATCGAAAGTGGCCAACTATTAGAATTTTGATATCATTTGAATTATTAGGCCATTATTTGTTGATTATCATATTTCTTGGTTGTTCATAGATCAAGAAAGAGCCAAAGCATTGAACAAGGAGAAACTCTTATTCTTTGAAAGGCTTCGATGCTTGTTTCGGTTAGGTGATGGTTATTGATTCCCGTTTTGTATTTTATGTTCTTATTAGCTATGTGATACTATTACTTACATGTATATAAATAGGAAAGATGGAATGAACCTAGTAAATGACTAATCATGATCAAATTGCATGTAATAAACCTATTACTTAAACATGACAAGGTATGAATTAGTCATTATGGTTGTATTTGTGATTGTAATTGTATTTGTTGATCGGGTATCGTGCTTTGATACATTATTGGATTGAATGTCATGTTGTAACATACTTTTGAATTAGATGTCACATTCTGGTATGCTTATTATTATTGGATTAGGTGTCACGTTCCAACACACTAACTATTAGATCAGGTATCGCCCGACACACTAACAGTTTGAGTGTCAATGACTATTATTGATTGTTGCATTGAGACTTAGTAATTTTGAAATTAGTATATTGAGCATGAATTATGAAATTGTACTCTTTCTGTATATGTGTTGTTTACTAAGTCATAGTTTCTTGTTATATATTTCATTTATTAAAATAACTACATGATCCTACTTGTGCATTATTGTTATGTGTACTGATACTGCAATTGATCTTTTTTTGCTGAGTACAGGGCATCTTCAGATAGCTATTGAGAGGCATCAGTTAGCAGATTATTGATTCAGAATTCAAGGGTGAGCTAACTCATTTAGGTATATCATGAATTCCTCTATTTTTCTCAGTCAAATAGTTTCTCGAACTCAGATATTTCGACTTTATTTTATTCTAAACTCTTGGGATTGCATCATTTTATGTTAAATGTTTAGATAAAGTTTTGGTGTGATGATTTTCAGATTCTAGGGAGTACTTCCCGCATTGCTTAATTTATTTCTATTGAGTTATGGTAACTCGTTTTTTGCCTTATTTAAAACTGCTTTCGTATTTTTAAATGCCTAATTCTTGTTAGATTATTTTATTTGGTTGTAGTATTGGTTTTTCAACCAAAGGATTAGTGTAGATGTCACTCATCAAGGCCTGTTTGTGATCATGATAAAATTGGTATCAATGCCTAGGTTCATTATGTTGTACCAAAATGAGTCTTCTAGAGTCTTGCAAAATAGTACAAATATGCTTTTACTTTTCTTTGAGAGACTATAGGACTTTACGACTCTTATATTTTTCCTCTCTTTTCTTTTCGTGCTATGACTTGATTCCAATTAATATTTGGTGATTCAAATTGATATCTAACCTCTTTCACGCTTCTTTCTATAGATGGTTAATATGCATTGTAACGGTCTCAAGCCAGCAGCTCTCAAGAACAATTAATTGGAGGAGCTGACTGTTTGAGAAAAATGCATAGGTTAGAAGTGCCAAGCTTTCCCCTTTGTACCCATCCATCGCACAATAGGTATTAATTTTCATTTCGGTTTGGTTTATTCTGGAATCATTCCCATTGTGCCCTTGGCTTTAGCTCCACCCACTCACCTCGTAGTAGTTGTGGCTCCTACTACTAATAGAATAATAGCTAATATGCATTCTTTGATCTCCTTTTAGGCCCGATGATGACTGACACTGAGCATGCGATGTAGATCAAGTTTTTAAAGTTGAAGCCTCTAATATTCCAAGGCTCAGAGAGTGAGGATGAATATGAGTTCACCCTAAATTACTATGAAAGGCTCTACAAGTTGTGCATTGCACATCAACATGGGGTTAAATTTGTGACTTTTTAGCTTTAGGGTGATGCCAATTTGTGGTGGAGTGTCAATCGCCCGTTTTACCACCATTTACTTGGACTCAATTTCATGCTTTATTATGGAAAGAATATGTGCTCCGAACTCTGAGGGATTGCAAGAAGGATAAGTTTATGGAACGTGAGTAGGGTAGCATCACTGTAGCCACTTAAGAAGCTAAGTTTCATGCCTTGTCAAGATATGACAAAATTTGTGAATAGTATAAGAGCATTAGATTTGTTGTGAGGAAGGTAGAGGAGTGAGGAATGTTGGGCAGGCCAAGACATTTGCCAAGATACCATAAGAGTGTTGGTAATTTTTAAGGTTCTTACTCTAGAGGTTTAGATAGGCCGGCCATTGTAGGTCGTCCAATTCAGTCATCCATGCCTGTGTCACGCCCCAAAGTCCCGTAGGGCGGACCGGCACCCGTTGCCGATAAGCCTCGGGAGAACCAACCTGTAACTATATGC
>JAPFFP010000113.1:3664976-3688744 GCA_026153255.1 Solanum medicagineum | reverse complement strand
TTTGCTTAGTATTGAGAAATAAGAAGCTGTGCTTTTTTTTTTTTTTTTTTTTTTTTTGTTGTGGGGGGGGGGGGGAGTCTAAAATTATGGGCTCAGGCCTTTTTGATTCATTAAATGAAATAAAAAGAGTCCAAATATACAGGCTTATCCGGTGAAGTACTTAGACCCTAAGAAATAGGGGTTCATAGAAAATTCCGCACTTTCCTTTCTCCATTTTGTCACTTCACTTTCTCAATGAGTCTATCCACCTTCGTCTTCAATGGCGGTTCGTAATGGCTAAAGAACCTTCCTCTTTTTAGTCTCTCGTTGTCATATACCTGGTATTCATGTAGTTAATTCCATCTCTTTTTTTCCTGTATTATGTTGTTGTTGCCCTTTTGTTGATTCATGGTGCTTGCCAGTGCTCCGTGTGATGCTTCTCCATGTCTTTTTAGGCAAATATATTTGCAGACAAGAGTAGATTTTTGAATCAACAAGGCTGATACTATATTGCTTCGTTGAATTTAAATACTAAAGGAATGACTCAATAGTCAAGAGGAGACTTATAAACCTGGCAGTGAGGATGCTGATTTGCTTCTTCATTTGAATTAATTTATTTTCGCTCATCAAATCTCTTTCTATGAAGGATTCATACTTTTTGAATCCTTGCTAAATGCTAAGCACATATATGTTAAAGATGGTCCATAAACTAAAAAGAAGCTGGAAAATGTAAAAAGAAATGACAAAAGGATTGTAGATCTAAGTTAGTATCTCACGATAAACAGTCTAATTTTACTAGATTGAACTATGAACATATAGGGGAACACAAGGCGAAAAAAGAATAAGATCATAAAATAAGATTTGGATGAATCAAACTCACCCTCAAAAAGTCTGACTCTTTTGTGGAAAGAGATTTGATGAGCAAAAATTAATTAATTTAAATAAAGAAGCAAACCAGCATCTTCTCTATCAGGTTTATAAGTCTCCTCTTGAATATTAAATTATTCCCTTAGTATTTAAATTGAACAAAGCAATAAGATAAGACATGATGATTGGGGGACACAAATGACAATTTCACAGTTAAGTCTGCCTACAAAATTTTGAGAAGAAAGAGGCAATCATAGGACTGGGCAAAATGCGTATGGGTTAAAGGACTGCCTCTAAAGATTGTATTTTTCCTATGGAAGATGTAGAAGAGGAGAATTGCAAAAGATGACCATCTCAAGAGGATGAATGGATAAGTAGTGTCAAAATGTTTCTGTTGTGACTAAGGGGAGATAAGAAAAATGAAACATTTATTTTTAACAACTCCCACAACTCAAAAGTTGTGAAAGCCCTTTGCTATTTGTGCAGGTCTTCGTAAAAGATGAGGAATGCATATAGACATAAGACATTTACAAGCTTTACATCTTATAGTGAACAAACAAAAAATAGGAAGCAAGGTAGGATGTACTTTCATTAAAAAAAGGGAACACATATATACAGTGTACATGGCAAGATAGTGGTATCAGCAAACTCTGCAAGAATTAACATCATTTTCACCAAATAAAGGAGTTAAATATTACCAAAAAAGAGAGAATGGTCTCAGGGATGGCACAGATAGACATGCATCTCCATAGATCTATAAAGATAACATCATTTTTTTGAAAAAAAAAAAAGAAGAGAGAAGCATATGAGAAGACAGGAGAATGATGATGGGAAAGAAGGAGTGGTTGAAGCAACTTACATATCAAGCTTAATAGAGAAGCAAGAGAGACAGATCCTTTTCACCAAGAGAAATTGGGGAGATGGCCAAGGAGGAGCGTCGCAAGGTACACTGGATAATTGAAAAAAAGTTAGTATTGAAGACAACTTATACAGGAAGACACAAAGAAAAAAAGCTATTTACAAGAAAAGCATGAGGATGAAGCTGAAAATGCCCAAGTAGAAGAACCAAGTAGGAACGCCACCATAGATGGTTGGATACATTTGGAAGTTCGATGGGCAAGAAAAGAAAGTGAGAGGAATGCGACAGACGAATCTTGAAAGCCATACTTTGTAGGGTTGGACATGCCTTTTTTGGGCCGAATCATGCTTATATTGAAAACAATGGCTATCATTTTATTAAATTAAATGATAAATGGCCCTTGAGCCCGAAATTTAAATTAAAAAAATAAAGCAATATAGTATCAGCCTTATCGATTCAAAAGCCTCCTCTTGTATGCAAATATATTCGGCTAAAAGGACATGGAGAAGCATCACACGGAGCACTGACAAGCACCATGAATCAACAAAAGGGAAGCAACAATGTAATACAGGAAGAATATAGATGAAACTAACTACATAAATACCAGGCAAATGACAACGAGAAGACCAAGAAGAGGAAGGTTCTTTGGCCATTGCGGACCACCATTTAAGAGGAAGGTCAACAGACTTATTGAGAAAGAGAAGTGACAAAATAAGAAAAGAGAAGTGCAGAACTTTCTAGGAACCCCTATTTTTTTGGGTCTAAGTACTTTGCTGAATGGGCCTCCGAATCAATTTATATATTTGGACTCCCTTTTATTTCTTTATTTAATTAATAAAATAAGCCTGAGCCCATAATTTAGTCGCCCCCAAAAACGAAAGAGAATGTTTCGTGTTTTATATGT
The DNA here is from genome assembly GCA_026153255.1 of Solanum medicagineum. NCBI lineage: Eukaryota > Viridiplantae > Streptophyta > Magnoliopsida > Solanales > Solanaceae > Solanum > Solanum medicagineum. Next base: position 3,686,135 of record JAPFFP010000113.1, on the reverse strand, counting down.
GTACTCATGGATGTTGAGTTGTTCCCTTGAAAACTATGTTTGTTCAATTTTTACAATTCAATTACTGCTTGTCCAATATGGATGAGACGAAATTCTAAAGTGCAATATCAATTAGATGAATATTATGCTCATTCTAATTCAATATGATGTTAGTGTCTTTCGCCGAGTAAGTTAGCCAAGTCAAGTAATTCGTTTGGGACCAAGAATAATTTTTCAGTGTCGGCCACGTCCAGGATATAAGCTCGGGGCGTGACATATACTTGCATATATAATTAGCGGTTTGATGTCAAAGATAGCAACATCTCGAATAGAGTCATATGAGGTGAAAATCCAATCATTTTAAATTTGTGATGTATAAGATCCATTAAAAGAAGAAATATTTAATTTTCTTCTGATTTTTTTTCATTTCCTAAAATCTAGTCATATAAAAGTGAAAAGATTTTATCCATTCTATCATAACCATCGAAGGTAGAATTTAGCTAATTTCATGCGAGAAAATATGTAAAATATCAATACTTTTATTGATATTGGGATTGTTAGCTATTTGACTACATGACATAGAAAAACTTTGATTATCTTCCTAGAGAAAATAGAAAAGAAAAGAAAAAGATCAAGAGTCTCTATCTCGTGCATTAATAATATATATATTTTTTTAAAAGAAATTACACTATTAAACTAAAATTGATTTATAACAATATATAATCTTATTTTCAGAAGTAAAATAACCTTAACTTGCTAAAACTTTTTAAGTTGCAAGTTTAAAAAAATGGAGCTATTATTAATACATATAACTTAAACAAAATTAATAATTATTATCCTATATATAATTACCACCTTAGAAATTCTTTAGAATCTATAAGACTTTTCTTTCCCAATTATTGGGTTATTGGTTACAACCACCAAGTTTTATGATGATAATATTAAAATTCATTAGTAAAATATTTTTTTCTTCTTTCAATTCTTTGGTTATAATTTTAAAATATGTAATTAACATATAGTTATACCTAATTCCACTAAAAAGTACTTCTAACACGCCAAATAAGTACCTAACAGAAGTCATGCATATCTGATTATTATATTTAATTAATTTAATCAGTAGTTAATAATTCAATTAGTGATTGCTGTCTTTGGTAATTCCAGTATTCGTCATTTTGAATTATTTTATAATGATTGTTGGTACAAGTTACTCCTATATGATTTACTTTGATTTTAATGTTTAAATAGTAAAAACAATTATGAAAAATAATGAGAAAGAAATTCATTTGCGAAAAAAATAAAATGACCTTCTAATTGCATTATTTTGTTAGTGGACTCCTTAACTTCACTAATTCTCAATTTTCAATTTTTATTTAAATTTTAAAGAAGTAGTGAGTCTAAAATTTGAAAAAATTCATCCCTAAATAAAAAGGAAGAACGAGCTTCAAGTAGCTATCTTATATTTTATAGCATGTCGTTGGAATTCTTAACTACATTTGTGAATCAAAATTTACATTCCCTAAATGTATGATCCAGATGCGTTACAAGTAACACTCATATAAATTAAATATCCACATATAAATATGATGATCAACAATATAATTGTTTTTAAAAGAAAAAACTATGTATTTTAACCAATTGAAGGTGCTTAGTTGGACAATCATGAAGTTAAGAATTCGACAATATTAAAACCTAACAATATCAACACTTTTTATTAGTTACTCAAAATGTAGTAAATAACAAACACACACAAAAAACAATTTGATACTTAAAACATAACAAGTAAATGACATTTAAACTAAAGATCCCATAAATCATTTACAAATATTGCAATACACTAAATTTACAAAAATGTTTGTCCCTCTTATTAACTACCTTCACTTTTTTTTTTTGGCCATATATATTAAAAAAGAAAAGACAATATTAAAATTGAGCACCTCATTCAAACACAAATATAAAATATTCAAAGTGCCCCCACAGATTTCATAGTAAACAATGTACAAAAAAGCTCATGAAATCAATGACTATCTCAAAAAGCAACAAGAAAAAGTTTTGGAAGTTTCCCTTTGGTTCACTTTCATTTTGGCAAAAATGAATTTCACCTTCTAGAAAAAGAATCTCATTGGTTCATTATTTATTACAATATTATTCCCCATTCATGTTTTTTTAGCTAATAATAAGTTTTCTAGCAAATAAAATTTGTGTAAATCCTAAAAAATAAGCTCGGTGCAATAAAACTTTTATTGTGCACAAGATTCGAGAAAGGACACAATCACAAAAATTTATTGTATGGAGTCTTACTTTGTATTTCTGTCAAAGATTATTTTCAAAGGTTGAATCTATGACCTGTTAGTCACATCAACTTTACCAATTACAATTTGTCTATATTCTATTTTCATAAATTTTATTAGTAAAATTAAAATAGGTAACATTATTGTTATTTCTTATAACTCAAATTATATAAATTTTGTTTATTATTATTATTATTATTATTATTATTATTATTAACATAAAAAAGTCATAATAATAATAATAATACTAATACTCTTTCCTTTATGCTCATGTCATACCATTATCATAATACGAAAAGAATTATAATTTATAATTCTTTATAAAAATAAATAAAATAATATTAAAAAAAAGTTGATATTTATTCTGAGACTGCATAGTATATTATAGATTATAAAATAAATCAAAGTTTCATTTTTTTAATTTATAAATATCTACTAGCGTATACTCAAATCGACTTGGGATTTCTTCCTTTTCACATTTATTTTCCTTCCTACTCTACTATATTCATTCTCTCTCTCTAGAATTTCTTCTTTTTCTCTCTAGAATGCCTCAGGTTGATTTGGAGACTCTAGTTTCAGCCTGTGCCGGCGGCGGAAGTGACCGGAAAGTTGCATGTGAAACTCTGGCTGACGGCGAAAAATCGGTGAAGGACGATTTGGATGACGAGGAGAAGCAACCGGAGCATACGCCTGATTTTCCGCCGGAATCGTTCTGGCTTTCGAAAGATGCTGAGTTCGATTGGTTCGATCGGAACGCCTTTTTGGACCGTAAACAGTCGACGAAAGGTATCGGTCCAAACACGACGAACTTGAATCCGGGTTCGAATTCGAGTTCTCAGAGATTTTCATCGACTTTGAAAGGTAAGACTTTAATCGGATTTCCGAAGCCTCAGAAGGCTAGTTACGTAGATTCGAAACGGCGAACTTGTCGACCGGCGAATATAAGGCTTTTCCCGGCGAAAAGGTCTGAATCCACGTTGAAAGCGGCTACAGTTACGGAACCGTCGTCACCGAAGGTTTCATGTATGGGAAGAGTAAGATCTAAACGTAGATCACGAAGCCGACGATCATCGGAAAAATCGAAAAAATGTGAAAAAAATTCACTCGAGAGATCACGAAGTAACAATGGAGAGAAACGCAAAACTGGATTCTGTTCACGATTACTATCAATTTTCCGATCCAATCGGAGTAACAAGAAGCCGGTGAGGTCTAGTACTGATAAAACGCTAGGTTCAAAGTCGACGGAGAAGCCGATAAAGCCGCTGAGAAAGAGCAAAAGTGTGAGTCTAGGGAAAACTCGTGGAGCTCCAGTTGGTGTTGAACCGGAATGTTCTGAACCACCGGTTGGTTTAGGAGGGATGAAGCGGTTCGCTTCCGGCCGGCGATCGGAATCATGGGGAGACGCCGAAATCAACGCAGTTGTTTAAGTGGGTCCCAATATGGAAAAAAGGTTAGGGTAGTTGGAATTTTGGCAGGAAAATTGACGGCCTTTTTTCACATATTCAGTTAAATTTCGAGGTAAAAGAAAAACGCTACTTTTTTGGAATTTATTTTCCTTTTATAAAACTGTTTTCCTTTTTTCCTTTGCTTTTTTATTTTTGACCTTTTCAATAATAGGATGATGAATAGGTTCTTTTTTTTTTCCTTCTAATATTGTAAATAAGATTTTGGTTTTGGAGTGAAGGTTTGTAAAGTTTGCTATTTCAATGTAGTTTAGAATATTACAACGAAAATGGTTTGGAAATTATCATCGTGTTTGTAGACCAATTAATTTGAAAATCATGAAATTTTAGGTTTAAATCTTAATGGAGATAAAACTATTAGATGGATAGAGTTAATATGTAATGTTGTTGATGGGATAATCGATGATGTGTTGAAAAATTCACGAAAAGAGGAAAATGCTTCTTAACATAGATAATTTTATTTGTTGAAGTTAAAGGAAATCTCTACTTATTTCGATACCAAAGATGGCCAAGTTTTACGTGTGCGTCTACTTCAAAAATCTACAAACAAAAGGTAGATATTTTGGTTGATACAACAAGGACTCCATTACTAATTGGATTTCTTAGGTGGCAAATATTACGCTTTTCTTTATATAATTGAGCTAATGGTCTAAAATATATATATAAAATGTTGTTTTGATTTTTTGAGTTTCATATACAAATTTTCAAATGTATGAATTTAACTTCACCAATTATTTATAAAAACACATTTCAACTATTTTGTGTATCAATTTTTTATCTGAAACATCATTATTGTTCAGGTAAAAAAAGAAAATAATTAATAGTTAAGATGTATTTTGATAAATGGTTAATACTAATTAAGATATGAAACACATATATAATAGTTCATGTATAAAATTTAAAATAAGAGATACTTTAAATTTGTTTTTGACTTTTTACTTCTGTATAATTATAGTGCTCTAGGTAAGGTTGCGTGTTCTATCACTTCACCATCGCAAATGTCAAAAGAAATCATTAAATATTTTCATCTCCACTAGAATTGAACTAAAAAAATTATAATTCCCCACTGGCTCACGCTCTTAAATGCAAAAATGTTTAAAAAAAGACAAGTTGGTGTTTACCAGATCTATTGTATGAAATTTTACCTGTACTTTTACAAAAAATACGAAGATTTTTTTATTTATATGTAGTAAAAAATTTTCATGTAGTATCCCAAATTATTCAAACTTTGTCTATAATTAGATTTTGGTCCATGCATGTGCTTAACACAAGTTGTTTCGTATACTTTATGTATTTCGATTTTTTTTAGAAAAAACCATATTTATCCCTTACATTGAACTACTTCATACTTGAACTATATAATAATATATAAAAAAAGAATTAAAAGAATGGGTTTACAGCAAAATAGGGAGAAATAATACAGACTGTCGAGGCTGACTTGTGGACTTTATCACATGAAGTTTGCTTCCACGTCGGTGTATTTATTTTTAGCCAAGGTGGACGAAAAAAATAATTTTCTAGTCTTTAATTTAAAAAAAAAAAAATATTATTTTTATTTTATTTTGACATGAAAAAATTTTAATTTTTTTTTTAATTTAAGTATACATATGGTTAAGAGACCTCATTTTCTCAAAAGAAAACAACAAAGATAATTATTTAATGGTACAAGCTTTTTGACATTTAAATTAAATGGGTTGTTAAATTAATGTGAAAACTAAAAAGCTTGAGATTGTTGAAAACAAATTAATTGCTTCTTTTTTACTAGCTTTTTTAGATGGAGAATTAATTAGTCAAATTGTGCGACTTATAATAGTAGTGCTTTTAGAAAGAATATTGGTGATCAAATATGTTAGGAGTTAGGACTATATTAGTTTAAAGAGAGATTTTATATGTAGCTTTTTAGTTTATTTTAGATATTAATGTGAGGCATTATTTGCAAACTCAATAATTTCTCGTTCAAATTAAGTTCCATATGGTGCATCACTATGATTTCGTGGGTCAATTTTCAAGATTCTTTCCTCCCCTCAGAAGCTTCCATTTTTGTTCTCTTGCTGACTTAAACTCACAATCTTAACATTGAAAGTGAGGAATGCTTACCAACTAAGCAACTCTCTTTTGTTACCCACATCATCTGAGTATTTTATAGAGATCGAAGACTACAACTAACTTCTTTTTGTATATTTATGCATGTATCTCTAACCTCGTAAAGAAAAGTAAATTGATCTCCTACCATCGATCATATGTCTTTATCATACTAGACCCTTTGAATATGTGCTTTGATATCTGTTATTGAATTTTATTAACCCAAAAATATTCTTACCAAGATATAATTTTTTTCGTTTTGAATCAAATCTACATAATATTTTTCCAAAAAGCCTTACACCATCGTACATCTTACTTATATGTAGCTTTCTATCTTTTTATAAACTCATCCAACAGAATATTTTGCTTCTGCTTTATTAAGTATAACAAAAAATAGCTCCAAGTATAACTATTTCCTCTATTGCTGCTTCTTGATTTAAATGTCCTAAACCATTTCATATTTCATTTTGTAGCGCAAAATTTATTATTGAAAAAATAATTATCTGATTATGTTATTCACATCATATGCTCGTTTTCATAAAGGTTTGACTTTGATTATGATTTTGGGCAAATAAGTCATAATTTATGTAATTAGACTTTAGGTTAGCCAACTTAAAGGAGTCTTTTATGAGGGGAATTTTGTGTTTACAAATATAACACATTTATTGAAGATTGGGTTGGGCTTCATACATCTGGATTTGTCTTCCATTTATGGGTTGGGTTGGTCTTGCATTTCTCTTGCATGTTGGATCCAGTGGAGCTCTCAATTCTTCTACTTGCTCTCTTGATATTGATCTCACCTACAATATTCACAATGTCTTTTTAAATTTATTTTCATACTACATCAAACTACGACATACAAATTAAAACGGAGGGAGTAGTAGCTAGGTGATGGGCCCCAAGGCCAAGCTCAAGTGGCAAATAGTAGAGGATTTGTGGCTGAGGTCACAGGTTCAAGTCTCACACCATGTAAAGTGAAGCCTGTTATTTAAGTGGAGAAGGGTAGAGGGGCAGGTCCATTATCCACCGAGTTTAAAAGGCTGTGATTGGTCCAAAGGGGGGACTAAAGACACATTAATTAGCACCCAACAACATTGTTTAGTGATTAATGAAGTAAATTGAGAATCATGAGATATTATGTTCAAATTTCAATAAAGGCAAAAATAGTAAGCGATTTCTTTCTACCTATCCATGGATATAAGAAAAAATGGTAAGTGATTTCTTTCCACCTATTCACGGATGAACAGAGTTAACCGCTACATGTGTTGGTCAGATATAATTGCAATGAAACTTATGGTAATGAAATTAAGCTCTTCAAGCTTATGCTGAATTGAATAAAATGAAAGAAAGAAAGAAAGAAATATGGTAAATCAAATGCTAATAATTAGGAAATTTCACACTCCTTCAATGTCGGTTTCTATGACAACATTTCTTTTCAAGACTATTCCTAAATGAATCACAACTTTTAATATTTGGAAAGAATTTAATATTGAAATTCACATTTTATTCTTGATGAAACTTTTGTATAGCTACAAAATTATCATGATATATTTAAGAACACAAATTTTAAATTTTTTTCTTTCTTAAATTTCATGTTCAATCAAACTCCGACTTTAAATTTAAAACGATTAGCAACCAAAAATAGGGTCCATTTGGTCAATGAAGTGTTTTGAGAACCATGAAATCTCAGGTTCAATTGTTCAAGTTTCAGTGAAGATAAAAAACACTAAATGATTTCTTTTCACTTATTCATTGATTGGCGGAGTTACACAATCCATGCCCTGATCGAAGATAATTGGTACCCGTGAAATTAATCAAGATACACTCATTTAACATTCATATAAACCAACAAAGTAAGCTCAAATACAAGAAGAAAATAAAGGAGAAAAATTTTCTTACCTTGCCTAGGATGTACCAAGTGACAACCTCAGAGCATGGTGGAGTTGTTAAAGAACCAGTATAAGTGTAATATATGTGAGAATGTTTTCTTATTTCATGTGTATCAATTGTTCCAAGCTGCACTTGTGTTACTTTTTGTGTTGCAACATCCCTTGCTAGCTCATTCAGTTTGTTTTGAAGCTGACAAAGAATTACAATGTTATTATAAGAAATAAGTGATATTGGCGGAGTATGAAAGGAAATTCAAAGTATATAATAAGAGCTCTAAGCTTTCCACATTTACTATACATATATATAAAAAAATTAAATGAGGATTTAGATGACCTCCTCTTGTGCACTAGCTCCACCACGGATACTCTGATAGGCTAAGATGAATGTTTGTAATACAAATGGATGATCTAAAATAAAATTATTGGGTTCAGATGAATCGGTAATATTAATGCAAGTTCCTCCCCTGGCTAACGTCTTGTCATTAATAAAATTTCAAGTACCACAAAAAATTATGATGGGACCGAGGATAGTGTGAATTAGTACCTTGGTCAATAGGGGATCAGGATGGCCCAGATGAAAGAGGATTGATAAAACTGCTATAGTATTATTGTCTTCAGCAAAATGAACTAGATGAAGCTCTGCTGCATATCTGAAAAAAATAAATAATTTAACATGTTATTATTAAGATAAACTCCCCAGACCCTACTTGTCAAATTGCACGGGATATATTGTTGTTGTTCTGGCTTTATATAAAAAATTGAATCCGGTTGGATGCTAACTTGGTAGTAAATAATCAGGTTGAAAAATCACTTGAAGTCACATGTTTGAATTTAATTTTAAGTGTGATATTCTAGTATTTGTAATTTATTACCTCTATGGCTCTATCTCAATTTATATAAGACCTTTTTCTTACTTAGTCTAAAAAAAACACACTTTTTTCTTCAATATTTAGTAATATTGTAATCTTAAAATGTTCATTTATCTCTATAAAGATGTATGACTTATTTTAGAGACGATAAATTTTAATTTTTTTTCTTTCTTAAAAATTGTGTCTAGTCAAACTAAACTAGGACAAAAGAAGTATAGGTTCGGCTTTGTTTTAACCGTCGTCTTTTTTAATATCGGAATTTCACTAGCAAAACACATTTAATTTTTAACAATGCAATAGATTTTAAAAGAAAGAGAAAACATACTGAATGCCATCAATTGTGTGTTCAGAAGGAGAATGCCAATGCATTTGCTTAAAGTTGTAAGTTTTACCATCCACAATTAAACTTCCTGCATTATCACCATATTTTATCTGCAAATATTGGTAATTAATAATAAATCTCATCACAAATTAATAATCATGGAACATATTTTAATTTTTGTGATATATAATTCAGCATATTAATCTTCAATTAATTAAAATATGCATTTTTTGTCTCTTTATTCAGAAAATATATTGTATTTGGAGGATAAAAAGATTAAGAGAACTAACCCCAACATTAAAGCCATTATCAACCAAAGTAGCAACTTCAGAATGATTATATTGCATAATCAAGGGCTTTAATTTATTGTTAACAGCACAATTATGAGTGATTATGTTAATTGGGGACTGTGATTTGCCATTTGAGCAGGCTGAATATGTTGGGCTCAACCTTCCCCAACTATTTGGGCCTACTGGGCCTGTGTAACCAAATTTGACTCCCAAAGCATCACCTAAACCAAAAAAGAGTTTAAGTTAGAACATATAACACAAATCCTATTGGCTTAGGGCCTAATTACATGCCTTCACCTTAGTTTTCGAAATTATCTTACTTACACATTTACTTTGCCAGATACATGTGTCTACTACAATCAGATATAAGTATTTCAAATATATATGGGTCAAATTAGGTGTGCGATTTATTTCAGATACACTGTACTCAAGCGTGATGGGACTTTCTCGCTTGCCTCTCTCCTTTTTCTCTCTCTCATCTCCTTTCCTATATTTTAGAATATATCTAATATCTAATATCTTTGATATTTCTATCTGATTTGATATCTGAAGAGTGGTGTATCAGACTTGAAATGTGATTCCCGGTCCATTACTCCGAAAATTCTTTTTCATATGAAATTATTAATTAGTGATTCAATATATGATTGGTTCAAACTATAAAGTGAAATACTATTTATGTTAAGAATGTTTGCGTGATTAGATAATTTTTTTCTTTCTAGCAGCTTATGGATCTTTTGGAAAATGATCTAATTGTTATCATGCAAACTAAAAACGTTAGACCACTATTTGAAATTTTAAGTAATTGCAATCGTTAGAGGAAAACTCTAATATTTTGCTTGTAGAATTTAGTAATATAGGAGCAAACATCATATTCAAGGAGGAAATCTAATGTTTAAGTCAAGGATAATTTCTTAAGATTTATATTTACATAACTTTTTAAAAAAGATACGTAAATATAAATCAGGGCGTAAAAAGAGAACATCTGCTTGATCACTAACAAGGAAAAAGTTATATAGTATTATTTTGTTTAGACTATCATATCAGTCAAATGATATCTACAACTATAAGTAAGCCTCTTTATATTGTGTGATATTTAATTATAAAAGATAAATTATCTGCTAATGTATATAATTGAATAAAAGAAACAATTTTTGATAATTCATGTAACTTATATAAAAAGAAACATTTCCTAAGGTTTTATGTACAATTATTGGGATTATAGTATAAAAATCATAAAGTTACACAAACAATAAGAACTTTAGACAACTAAAAAGCATGACCATGATGTTTTGCTCTTTTAAAAGCATATTCTCATCATAAATACGTTAAAAGTTTTTAATTATTAAAGCAAAGCTTCAAACTAGAATGGTTTTAATGTGTATACTTTATCTTTTATTTGTTAATAATTTAATATTCGAAATTTAATAGCTTGAATAATTTTGATTTGCATTATATATGAACTGGGAGGCATTTTTTATCAAAGATTTTCAATTCATCTTAAGGTTCTAAACTCCATCGAAACGTCTAATTAAGAGCGCACAATTGAGGATTTAGGTTAAGTTATAGGATTTTAAATATGATAATTTGTACACATTAAATAGATTTATTAAGGCAGTTGCAAAGTTTTGGCTTAATGAGTTTACTATGCTAAATAAGGTAAAAGCAAATTTCTTCACATTTGTTCGATATTCGCATTGGAGTTTGACTAATCCAAATTCATGCATTTTAGGACTCATTTATGAGATGATGCTCCCCAACTATTTTTTTCCTGTACTCAACTCGACCCCAAGACATCTGAAGAAGGACAAAAGAGATGCCAATTCCCAACTATCCCACAACAACACATATTGGTAGAATCTTGAGATTGGAATTTTAAAATTATGGTTCGATACTTAATACTAGTCGTACTTATTAGTATTTATATAGAAAATTAGAAGTATATACTTGGCAACACTAAAAATATTGAATTCAGTTGAAACCGTATAAAAGAAGGATAAGTAACTTACCATATGCAGTAGAAAATAGATTGAGTAGAAGAACTACACATACATTGATCACCCAAACTGAAATTCCACCAACAGCAGCCATTGCTGTTCCAAATAAAAATCAATATCAATTTTCTTGAAAACCCAAAACAGAAGAATTTGAATGAAACAACAAATTAAAAAAAAAATTGAATTTTTGATGACTTACAGAGGATGTTTGAAGCAGAGACAACTCAATGTCTGAGAAGTTATTTTATTTTATTTTGTTGGAATATTAGCTCAATTTGTGTCCTTTATTTATAGGCTTTTTGGACAAACCTTTTACTATATCTGCAGTGGCCCATTATTTGCTTTTGCCTTTTTTGTTGGAGGATATGGTTCTTTTCTAATTTAACAAGTAAAAATTTATAATTTTTACTTTCTGTTACTATAATTTAAGACAGACCACTTGACTGGTTTTTTTTCTTCTTAAAATAGTGATGATATATATAATTTAAATTTATTCAAATATATATTTAGAATTTTATAGCACGCACGTGGTAATTTCGATTAATAACTTATTTTGTTCAATTTAATTTTATAAGGAGATGAACTCTTATTGCCTCGGCTACAAATTGTGGCCATCAAAAAGGAGATGGTTCCTTTTCATTATTAATCAAAGATTTTATGTTCAAAATTTCGAGAATAAAGTCTTTTTTGGTAATATAAAGTGAAACTTTTTATTAAAATTGAATTATCAAAAAAATCAAATAAAAGGTTAATAAATTGTAGGATTTTGGTTTTTTCCTTTTGGAAAAACAATTCATTTAACTTTGTCGTACTATATGTTTTGAACTTTTTATAATATGGTTCATATGAAATGATTAAAAACTAAGCAATGTCTCCGCTCTTTAATGTTTCTCGACATATTTAGATGTCGTAATGGAAGTCATTTATAAAGAGTAGATTCCTTGTTAAGGATTTCGGTGAGCGACTTCTTCGTTCTTAATCAAAATTTTAAATTTAAGTCATAAAAATATAATATTGTAATAAAAAATAATTTAAATTAACTAATCCTCAAAATAGGAGTAACGAAAAATCATAATATGAGGGTCATCAAACCAATGTAGGTATCACAATTTCAAGGAATATTGGGGAATTAATGAGAGGTGCATTTATTATTACTATGATATTGTTTGTTAAAAGGAATATGAATATTGTGAATTTTTTTAGAATAGTAGTATTGTTTTTCTGAAAATGCGTTATCCCCGTGACCTGTAACATTGCGCCAGTGAATTTGTAGTGACATGTTTTTGTATAAAGGGAAACATTTTATTATTTAAAAAAATGCATAAGTGATCCCCAAGTGGCAATAATTAATACATTGAATTTGACGGTATATATACTCCTATTAGTATATATGTTTTAACAAGTTGTAACATGTAATTTGTTGTTGTATTTTCAGGTTATTTATCACAAGATAAACTAATTAATAGTATAAAAAGTGGTTATTTTCTAAATAATCTTGTTATTATGTAATTTCAGCATATTATTTGAGGGTTTTTAGAAAAGAAAGTGTATCAACCTAGCAAAGAAAGAAACTCAGTATAAGGGAGCGATACCTTGTATGAGTCTGGCTGAGCAAGTCATGTCAGATTGCGCGCTATTGCCTTTCAGCTAATTGTTATGTTAATTGTAGCACGCCTTCTCTTTTGTCGCTTCGGAAACATGCATTAAGTATTTTCTTGTAATGATTCTATCAGGAGAATACAATACATCAATATAAAATATTTCCTTTTTCTAATTTACTTGATCAATAAAACCTAGAAGAGAAAAGTAAATAGCTAGTCTATAATTCATTATAATCTCATAATAATTTGTATCCAACCAAATAACCCCTTGGAAATGAGTGTGATACATGCATATTTATGAGTTCATTCTTGAAGATTATTTTAGAACTAAAAGGCCAAGATGTAAAGTGATTTCATTGCACCAAGGAAAAGAAAGAAGAAGAAACTAGAAACTAATTAGGGGATGATAAATTTTTCCAATTTTTTCCCCTTCTGAAAGTGGATGGTGACAACCACAATATTCTACCTTTGTTGTGGCACTAATTTCCACTGTGAATTTAGAGGTCACCAATATCTCAAAAAGGGTACAACATTCCATAACATAAAAAAGTTGTGGCATAGAAAAGACCTAAAAGGACTAGAATTGACAAGTGATAGACACTCAATTTCTATCGACTATTTTATTGTTCACTAAATGTCCATCCAAAAGACCAGCTTTGGGGTGAACTATTCATAAACTTACTATCAAAGATGAAGAAATGAAATGCGTTTTAAATTTACCATCCAATTATAATTATGACATTAGACACAACCTCATTTCACATAATATTTTCGTTCTTATGGAATAAAACACAAATGAAATCTATTTTGTTTCAAAGTGTCTTGTACTAATTTCATTAGGCAACTATTGTTTACACATTATTATCAAAATTTTTAAGTATTCAGATTAATTTAACTATTCAAGATTTAAAACTTTGCTTGATTAGTTTCATCACTATAATTTTACAACTTGATGTCTCAAACGTTTACATGTAATACAAAATTAACTTGATATTTTTAGTTTGAGCTGAAGGTCTTTAGAAAATAACTTCTTTAATTACCTTTACGAGATGAGGGTAAGGTCTATATATATTTTACCCTCTTTAGAGCTCACTTTATAAGATTTCACTGGATATGTGGTTGTTTATATTATCAAATAGTGTCAAATAAAACAGGACAAAGAAAGTATAAAATTTTATTCCTTTTAGAACCATATAAAACCTCTCTCGTGCTAGATCTAAAATTTAATTTTCAGCAATGAGTTGCTACTTCCTTTGGCATGTATAGTTTTTTATATATAAATATTCTGGTTCATTTCTGGAAAGAAGAAAAGTTCAATTCAATGTCACATTAAAGAATTTTATTAACTTGTTGGCAATTGGATGAGAAGAGGCCAAGATCTTCCAGCTTGGTTCTTGTTTATTGTGACAATTACAAATAGTGCACCAGCTAGTGATTATAAGTTATTACGCAGTCAGTCACGAGGAACCAAAGTTCTAAAATAAAATTATTTTGGGTCTTTCAGACGCACAAATAATTCTAAGACGAATATGAATCATAACTTAACTCGACCGGTATCACGCGCACCAAATGCGCTCAATAACTAGAAATTCATAATATATAGTCTGGAGTTTTCCAGGTAGCACATGGACCAAATATTGGCCGAGCAAAAGGAAAGAAATCACCTAGTATTATTTTATTTTTTTTTGGTCTGTGTCTTATTATATCCACCATGATTTCACCCACCAATGTGGAGGTGTGAGAGGTGGTGTATGGCTGATTTTAGGAGAGGTAGAGGTAAACTGAAAAAGTAGGAAAGAGGTGGACAGAATATAATGCAGTTTTGGCTTATCGAGGACATGACTGTAGATAGAAGGTTGTGGAGGATGCAGATTAGGGTAGAAGTATAACATGCAACAGTGCTTGCTCTTGTTATCCGTCCATACTAGTAGTATTGCTCCTGCTTCTTGTGCTTCGATTTCTGTAACTACATATTATTTCTTGTGTTTCGACTATCATATTATTTTGTTGTAGTTAGTCTCATTACTATTTGTTTTTGTTACTATCTACTATTTCGTGTACTTCTAGTTTTCTGTTTCCTGGATTTTTTTGGACTATTTTTCTCTTGAGGCAGGTTCAAGTAAAAGTTCGCGTACATTCTACCTTACCCAAATACCACTTTGTAGGATTATCTTGGTGTGTTGTATTGTTGAATTTCACCCACCAGTGGATGCAAATAGTGATCTACCCCAAAACTTCTAATCCTGGATTGGTAATTATCAACATCTGAAAAGCCTCTCTCAAACAGCCAATTTGAACACCCATTCCACATAAGAAACCAAATCACATAATGAAAAAGTTGCACGGATCGGAGTAGATTTTACCGAATTTGCTTCTGAGCATATGCATGTTGCAGTGAATTTCTGCATTGTTCAGTCTACTCCTACATGAAATGAAGTACATGAAAGAAGATTTAAGTCAAACAGATGCAGTATCCCATTGAACAGTTCACTTCTCGACTGTGTGCGCTCGCACATGTGTAAAATTCTACTATATCATACGTCTAAAAGATCCACGGAATAATGCAAGAAACTCAAAAGTGACTTGGAGAATCCTAGAACAAACAAGAACAGAACAAAGAGTTGACAAAAATGACATCATAATCAGCCTGATCAGTCAGAAAGCAAAATGTAGGTCCAGAAGGATTCAAAATAAGCATATAATGCAAGCACTAAAAGCCACATTCTTAAGTTTATAGCTACTCAGAGTGCAAGAACCGTATCTTACCGAAAGATCACCACACTTCAAAATAACATAGCCTTTATGCATTGTGAAAGTGGAGGCGGCCTGTCACTGGACCACAGAACATGCTAGTACCCAACTTCCACAAGAAACGGCTACTATTGGTTACTTCTTTTCTTGTGAGCTTCAAAAAGACATTAAGAATTCCCAAAGTCAACTTGGATACTCTATGGGTCCTATTTATGACGTTTAAGAAAGAAAGGACTTATGAAACAAAGGGCATAAACAAGCCATAAACATTTGTGTGGCTATAAAAAATCATTTTAAGAGTTACATGAGAAGTTCAAAGTTAAATTGTTTCAAAATAAGGAAGTATGACATTTTTTGGGGGACAAAAGTAAAAATATAAGTATTAAACACAAAACTGGAACTGAGGGAGTAATATTCTAGCCGCCATCTCAAATCAAGGTGCAGTCCCTGATAATTCCAGGGCCAAACTGTCTTGTAATGCAAAACTACAAGGCTTGTGAAAAATAGCAAATATTAGCCGACTTTATCATCCTATAGTATTCCTTGTTCACCAATTTATCATTCTATGTTTCAGAAACACTAAAGTTATTCCTTACAAAAATAATGCAGTTTTATACTAAAGAAAGTAGTTTTTGCAATATCCTATCAGTAGTCTGTATTACTTTTGGTGCAAACAAGACATACTAGGATAGGCAGAGGACCTATTAGATGTTTTAGACTAGTATACCTGTGGATAATTATATAATAGAAAAGAAGTTACCATTCTCAAAAAAAGTCTGTATCAATCAGAGACACGATACACTGTAAGAAGTTCTTTGCTTGTTCTTGATGAAATATTAGTCTCACATACTTGGGAGAATCTCTTCATTGTCCTTCAAGTAATGGTAGGCGCTAGGCACCGAGAGATGAATATGTAGTGCTATGGTGAGGTGTTCATATAGACACACTTCTGTGAAGTAGAGGTGTCTCTCTGGTCACTTACTAAGTTAAAGTGTCTTACTTACAAATCATGCCAAGTTTAGTGGGCTATCTAGGTATTTAGCCAAAATATTGTAATGTTTTTCAACTTTATCATCCTCTACTATTCCTTGTTCACCAGTTCATCATCCTATGTTTCAAACACACTAAATCCCACAAAAATAACACTATGGTGCATTTAAGAAAGTAGTGCTTTGGTAAATGTCATAGGCAGTGATTTTCGCGAGGCAGTAACAATCAGAGAAAAGACACAGTGGAAGCGAAGTTGTTTGCTTGTTCTTGATACTTAAGAAGAATCTTTTCACTTTCCTTCAAGTATAGGTAGGCACCAAAAGATGAATAAAGTAGATGGAGCACATAAATGGTCAAGAGAACTACAGAACAGGAAAACGCATGTTGCATTAGTTAGGTAGAATAATTATAATGCATACACATATCTCAGCTGATTGTAATCAAAAGATGAACTAGTAACATGAAGGAGAGAAACTTGAGAATGACAGACCTGATGGCCATACCTGCTGTGCCGTGCAAATGAAAGGGTGATGAACTGGTTTATAAGACATTACTCCAGCATAAGCTTTAACAATTTATAAGTTGAATAACCCAATAATGGGAGAATTAAACATAACATCTCATTAGCAGCACTTATAATTGATGTTAAGCGCGCTGCATAAATAAAGAGGACTTTTCCGCCAGAACGAAAAATATAAACACCAAAGGCTGCTCACAGGTTGTTGGATTAAATATACAAGTAATACATGGCAAATCCCTTTATTATGTACCATAATTTTAAGCTCAGGAGGAGTACATATTTACAATGTTAGTCGTCCATATAGCCAAGCTATGGTCTAACACAATATTTAACTGAAGTTCACTTTAATACAAACAACACGACATGAAATAATAACATATTGAATAAATAACAATGTGAATAATCGGTAATGGATGAAGTACCCTGTTGGCTTTAAGTGACACAGGACAATCTTTTGGACTGTTTCCAAGCCATTACTTTTACCGACTGAAAACACAGATTTGATGAGCATGTAGATGAAACATCAGTGCATTCCAGAACATCTATCCTTCTATATGCTTATCTCCACATAAAAATTTATCTTCGGTTCATTTATAAGAGAAGAACTTTGAACCTCATAGCAAGTATTCACCTGTGAAATTATCCAGAAAGAAAGCAGCTCAGACAAATTTGACCTCTTGCTACAAAGACATTAAGCAATTAAACTATTGAAAAAGAAAGAAGGCCTCACACGTTAACGAGCATAAGTTTCCTGTATATATTCCACAATATCTGCACTTTCAAACATCTGGACTCCAGTATTTGGATCTTCTAAGTATGGGACCTAGGAACAGACAGAATCATTATTAAGTTTTTCACATTTCTTGTAGGAATGTGTGTTAACACTTAACAGATATCCAAAAGGTAGAGTAACATAAAGCAAAGAAAAACCTGGAAATGACCAACTCTCTCGAATAATGCTTGGCGTTTTGGGCTACCACGAGCACAACTGCACCATTTGGTTTTAGTGCAGTAAGAGCAAATCAAAAGCAATGAAAAGAGCAAATCAAAAGCAATGAAATTGCTGTCGAGCATACATGAATGGGCTTGTCAACTTTATCTTATTTTCTTATTTTAAATAAGTCAAGAAAAATAATAGAAGCATCTTGTTGATCAAAATAGTCTTCTTTGGAAACAGAATGCAACTAGTGAAGCTCCACACCAGCTATAAATGTTATCAATGGAATTTTTATAAACCCCTCTCCAAAATCAGTTAAGAGGAACTTCATTCTTGAAACCAGTGGCAAAGTACACTTTTTTGGCAATAAATAAACAATTCAAAAGACAAGTGAACCAAATGCATTCAGATTCTCTTCTGTTTGGGTGGGAGGAGGATCCTCTATTCATCCCTCAAATCCTTTGCACGGAAACCTACTAAAATCAAATGTATAAACTTACAGAAGACTTTATAGAAAACATATTTAATTATTGATGGTATTCCCACAGATAACATTCTAATTATTCGGCTTATCATGGTGCCAACGGCATCCTATATTGCACAATGTATAGGTTTTGTTCATCATCCATTTTGTATTAACATGTACCTGTGAAGTATGTGCGGTAGCTCTAGTTCTACAAGAACCTCACGTACAACTTTGCAAAATGGGGAAGGCTGAAAGAATGACACAAGTGCAGGTAAGTCATGTAATATGATATACTACGCAGCAGAAACTCTTTTAACATAGTGATAGAATTAGAAATGTGATGGAATTATTAATTTAGATTCATTTAAACCAAAACTAAAAGCAATACACACAGTCTAACCTCGTATGCCCATAACTCAAGCGGCTTGGGAGGCAGTTTAGCTGGTCTATAAGAAGACCCCTGGAAAAGTCACAAAAGCATCATCTATTTGTCCTGTTCTCAATATTAATACTTTTCTGACAACAGTATCTATATACAGAAATCGTAACTTTGAATGAAATTATGTGCATTGGAAGTCTTCTAATTTTTGAGGACTATGAACAAGAAGTTGTAACACCAAAATCCATAAACTTATTAGCACAGAGCGCAAAGCCTATACCTTCCCCATTCGACCAATCATGGCAAAGCCTTCAGTAAGTGTCTGAGATGACAATATCCAATATTCAATCAATTGTACATCTATTAAATGCTCTATCTAATAAATCTTACTCATTGACGATCAATGATTGCAGCTTACAGTAAAAAGACCAAGGGACAACATAAGTGGGACATTTCCATCACCTACACAAGGAAACCAACAGAATATAAGAAAGTGTTTCACCTGAAAGACGAGAACTATATGGACACTAGTATATAGCTTGAAAGTTTCACATGTATGAACAAGTTAAACTAGTAATATTAAGAAGTACAATTTAAATAGCTTTTCAATATAAGTTGACCATTGCAGCATACCATACTTTCCAACCAAGTACTTGATAATTTCATCTGATTCATACATGGAAACTCCAGTGTTTGGATCAACCTGCAGCAGAATAAGACAAAAAATTAGATGTCATAATGTTGTAATAGACCTGATCAATGAATAGAATAAACAACTGAATTATTTTGAAGAAGTTCAGTTCACTGGAGTTACAGCATAGCTAGTCATTTTCGCATTTCAGAATGAGCAAAAGAAAATGCAACACGAGACATCACTGACAGACAAAGAAACTACTTAAGCATGTTTTAAGAAATCTGAAGCCATCAAATAACTGCATTGAGGAGAGCATAGTTTTCAAAAGCACTTGTAGTAAATTATCCAAAGTATCAATCAGAAAAAGGTTCTTAGTTGGCAGGTGAACTACTTGTGCTCTTCAATTATATTCAATAACATAGTGGTTGAGGGTTTCTGAAGGAAAAAGAAGCATGTAAACAAAAATCACTTCTATGAAGATTGTCTTCCTCACAGCTTTGTTTTTCTGAACATAATTATTGACATGATCCTTCTCTTGACGCACAGACACACATCATCAAGAGAATACAAGAGGAGAACATTTTGAAAAATAAAAATTATGAGAAATTTAAGAGCACTTTTAAAAATGATGATGCAGGTCGCAAATCGCCGTATTATTTTATTATAAAACAAGTAAAAGGTTTGTAGTCATAAGAGCTTATGACTGCTTATTTTCTCTACAGGGAGAAGTAGAGAGAAGTTATCTAACCATATAGGGGAACTGCTGCTTTCCACCCATCTGACCAACCTTGGGACGGAAATTCGGACCATTTCTTGGGCAAGGATAATAGAGGACATCAAGATCTAAAATAGCAACAATTTCCCTAACCTGTAACAAATTGACATCTTAACAATCAGGAAGAAAAGGAAAGGAGAAGCATCAAATGAGTAGTTCAATCTGAATACTATTCAAAGAAAAGATGGTCGAGCCTGACGAAGAAAAATGTCACAAGATTCTTTTTTCTTTTTCTATAACTCCATAGAGTTGGTAGGCTAATCAATGTTGAAAGCATAAATATAATAGCCCTTCACATTTTCTATTGGTTCTACAGACTTTAGTGTAAACTTTCACCATCAACCATCATAACAATTGAAAGAACTTCCAATGTGAAGGCGCACTGGGATGCTTGGAAACAGTAACTGGGTTTACATAAGCAAAAGTTGCTTCTGTCCCAGCTTCTACTCTTTTTTTTTTATTTTTTTTTTTGAAAATGGAAAATAGAGGTGTAGCTTTTTTTCACATAACAACAGTAGATGAGTTGTAGGGGTGGCAATTGGGTGGGTTCGGTCAAATTTGAACGGGTTATAATGGGTCAAGACCCAACCCAACCCAACTTTGCTTGGGTCAAAATGGGTTGGGTCAAAACGGGTTATAGAGTGGGTCAAAATCCAAACCGACCCAATTGTTCTTAAGTTTTACTTATTTTATTTGTTCTTTTTCAATATCTTAGTACTTAATCAAATTATATATTTCTTTATTATGGCTATATAAAACATATCAAATTGAAAAAAAAGTGTTTTGAAATTTTTTTAACAAGATCTCTCGCGAATCAATTCGGATTGCATATCAACCCAATTTTAAATGGGTTGAAATGGGTTGGGTTGAATGGGTTGAGCTAATAATTGGGCGGTTTAATACTTCAAGGGGGTGGGTCGGGGTGGGCTT
>JAPFFP010000113.1:3646056-3664876 GCA_026153255.1 Solanum medicagineum | reverse complement strand
TATTAGTAGGATGAAGAGGGGGAGGGCGATCGGGCCCGATGAGATTCCGGTTGATTTCTGGAAGAACATGGGTAAATGGGTTGAAATGGGTTGGGTTGAATGGGTTGAGCTAATAATTGGGCGGGTTAATACTTCAAGGGGGTGGGTCGGGTTGGGCTTAATTTTGTCACCCCTAATGAGTTGTATTATGATGTTCTACTTTTCGTGTAAAGATAGTAGAATAAAGAAGACAAACTCATTGATAGATTTGATAGGCTCTCTGTAAATTCGTTTTTGCATAGTAGGGTTCTTGGCTTTCTTGTATATACATATGTTATCAGTCTCAGAAAAGAGAAGAAGAGTACGCTCTAACTATGAACCTCAATCAGAATGAGAAAGAAAGAGCAAATGCATCTGCAGTTACCTTCCTACAAAAAGGGCAGCTGAAGAAATCCCCACATGTTCCATGCCAGGCAACGTAAGAGAGGAAACAGGTCAATTAAGTCTATAATATGTCCCAAACTTGGGAAGGAGATGGGAAAAACTAAAATAATAAGAGCATAAATTTTTAATAAATAGATTCTGATAGTTGAAAGGAATAGTGAACATTAAAACACTTCCCCAGCAAAAATACCTTTCAAACTCATATATCTCAATTGGCTTATCAGGTCGAGGACCGATATTTGAACTCTCCTTCACCTTGAAGCCTATTATAAACATCTCATGTCAGAAAAGCATCATCCAAGATTTATACTCTAAAAGTTCAAACTAAAGGTGGATGAGAATAATAACTACCAGCAATTTCAAGCGCATACTGATCAGATGGAACCTCATTTTTGGGGACAAAAGATGCTGAATACCTGCAGTAGTACATAAAGAATAAGTATCCAATATTGTATCAACATCTGTATTTCAGAAGAATTATTACAAAGCTCTTTCAGAAAACCCAAAAGGAAGACGTAGAGATGTTTCAACTCATCATTCCTATGACTGAATTGTTAAAACAAGTTGCATTCTGGTTTTAATGCAAATCATATCAGGAATAACTACGTATGTCAGGTATGGAGATAACTAGACACTCCAACTTAATTTTTATACATGTCTCAAACAACTAAATAGAAGTTGAACTTTAGAAAAGCATCATTGCACCCAGGAGCGGAGCTACCCTTGATTAAGGGGCTCATCCAAACCCCCCCTTCGGTGGAAAATTATACTATTTATGTATGGTTAAAATGATTTTTTTTTAATGTATACACAATAGATGTCGAACCCCCTTCAACTAGTTCATATGTCTACTTCTTCAAATTTTGAACTCCCTTAGTAAAATCTTGGCTTCGACACTGATTTACACCATAAGTATGCTTCTTCATTTATCGCAATTGCTTTTACCACATAAAAACATATCGCATTGCACTTCTCAATCAAGCTATAAATACCCCACTAGCTGCATCTCTACGAATCGACTCATTACTAATGTACAAAAACCGAACCTGCTGTGGTTATTAACTTTTACGTTGCTCGGACTCTTCAAAAGTGTCAATGGGTGTGTGTCGGATTCTCTAAAGTAGTGTATTTTTGGAGAATCCGACACAGGTGCAGCATTAAAAGTGAAGAGTCCGCGCAACTTAGATTAATTTACTTTTGGTTTTCATCTTCTGCAAATAATTTTGAAATGACATCCCATGTATTGCCCTCAATAAGTGCAGAAAAAGGGACCAAAGGACAAATTCTTACTAGCTCTAAAAATAATAAGCTTGTCGCTGAAAATTCCACCATGCATACACTCGTGCTATTAACAACCAATACCTCTACTCAGGCCATATCTCAGTCTTAACCCATGTGCTCTATTAAGTTTAAGATAAAAATGTTTCACAACTTCTATTCAAGGTCACATATTAATGAGATCCAGGGAAACTTTACCTATCACTGATTGTTCGGCACAGAAAATATAACAAGGCAGACGATTGTTTATCTGCCCATGTTACATTACTTCTATCTAGCCAGCTGAATTTTACTTTCCTCATAGCACAACCCATCTTGGAATCTAAGACTACAGGAACTGTTCCTTCAGTATTCATGTTCATGAGCTTTTTGGGCATAAAACAGACATTTCATCCTTTACTGTTGTCATGTAATGATCTATTTAATGCCGACCATAATAATTTCTATCATGCCAAAATCTGTAATGTTCAATACGGATAGCTGCTTGCTCCAGATTGGTTACGCAGGGATGAACATGTTACTCTTGGAAATAAATTAAAAGAAAAGGAATGTTTTATTTCAATTCCTGGCTGCCAGAAGGTATGTATAATTGAAACAAAGAACTCACAAAATGTCATTTCAGAAACGTTTATACAAAGTCTATCACAAAAGCTGATTCTTATCTTTCTTTACTATTTTGTGTCCTCTTCTCGTATTAGATAGCATATTTTGTATACTGGACGTCTTCTTCTTCATAATTGAAGTCAAATCACGGAGTTATTGAAAGAAGTGGAAGCAGAAACTCCCAGCCATCTTTTTCTGCAATGCCCAGCTGCTGCAGACTTATGGCACATGTTCCTCAAACTTTTTGGTCTCAGATAATGCCTAACACTATCAGGGAAGTTTTTGAGTGCTGGAGCCACTGAAAAGTCGATAACACCATCAAAAAGATTTGGAAGATTATACCAACTGTCATCTTTTGGACTATCTGGAATGAAAGAAACAGAAGATATTTTGATGGCCTCTCGACTAGCCAATCTAAAGCTAAATGTATTTTGTATTTATATAGTTGGGTTTTTTTGTCCCCAATGGATTCCCCTGATAGCTTTTTAGATTTTGTTTGCTCTATGATAGTGTACTAGAGATAACATACTAGTGCTCTCTCTTTTGTAACTACTTTGCATCTTCCTGATGCCATGAATGGAATCAATTACTTCATCAAAAAAAGAAGTGACTGCCTGGCTGAAGGTACAAATAACTGAAGTGAGAGATTCATATTCTCACTCTAACAGTTATAAAGGGCATTCTTTTGTAGCAGGTTGTAGGTTAGTTGCCCAAAAGCACGATAAGTTCTTGCAAGACACCGGAATCACTAAACAAAACCCCTCCCTAGGACTAAGCATACCATCTCCTTGCCCTAACATACTGATCAACAATTGGCCACTAGACAGAGTCCTTAAGAGTTGTAGGTCGAGCCGCATAACTTAAATAACTACAATACTAAATGCAAAGCCACAACTTATATCAAATCAAAACTAGTACTTTGCAACTACTTGCTATTGATGTTTTGTTTTTCAAACTTGAACTAAATTAAAAGCTTATAATTCTCAATTAAACAAGAGGAATGACCCTAATAACTGTGGTGTCCAGGCCAACTTGCGCAAATTAACTGATTCTGTGAGGTACCTGCTATTGTTACCTTCCATTAGCACAAGTACCGGATAACTCCATCCGCATCCTCGACAGATGAGAAGAAATTACTTAGTGCTTTTTCCACTGCTGAGATTGAACCTAAGACGTCATGGTTCCCTACTTACTTCATTTGACACACTTGCATATTTCCCAATTCACAAATACTACCACATTTAGGAGCCCTATGCTATACAATTATATCAATGGAATCACCCAATCTTCGATTAACAAGCCTAAATCCTAAATTCGGAATTAGTTAGGGCCAGCTAGATGAATCCTCTGTATCTGTTCATAGTCAGATAATTCATCATAATTAGACTCAAATTTTTGCTACATAGAGGTGATTAAATATGAAAATTAACTGAATTAAGTAATTAACAACACATACCCAGAAACAAGAGCACCAGTACCAAGGCGAAAAATCAAAGCAAGAGAAGCACCCAATATGTCCAAAATCTTATCACCTCTCGGTGTAAACGGCTTAGGTTTTGGAGGTTTGAAGTTTGGCGGAGGCGAAAATGAAGAACCAGATTTAGGTTCCTCTTTGGTGCTCACAGAAGTGGAACCATTGGAACTATCTGAAGATTGCGCCATTGACACAACAAACAAACCCCTGTTGTTTCTATGGAGTTTGTGAGCTGAAATTGGACGGAAAATTGGCGCCGGCGAAACGTTGAGAACTCCGGTCATGGTTTTCCGGCGAAGCTCAGTAGCAGTATCTGTTTGGTGTGGCGGAAAATGGAACAGGCCATTCTGTTAAGAGGTTTATATGTATATTTGGGGATATTAATTTTAGTCCCTCGATTATTGATAAATTAATGTATTGACTCATATATTATCTAATTAAATTTTTTTAAAATTTTTCATTCGATACTCGTATTGTAACTCGATTATTCTAGTTTCATGCTTCGTAAGGGCCATTTAAGAGAACCACCCCCTACTTTTCTTGTATATCATTTTAAATTATTAATATGTAATATGTGATATGTGTTATTTTATAATAATAGAAGTCGATATAATCTTTCTAAATACTATATTCATTAAAACATTGAATTGGTTTAACATATTTGATCAATTCTTTTATCACGACAAAATTTAATTTTATATTTTGTTACAACAAGCATTTAGTCTAAAGACAATTCATGAAATTAATTCCATATATTTCACATGATAAATTCGAATATTTTTGAAAAAATGATTAAAAGCGATAAAAACCTTCAATTGTTATAAAGTTAATAAAAAATACAATTATTTGTCAATTCTTGTATTCATAATTGGTAAAATCAACAAATGTGAAATCATTTTAATCCTTCTATATATAGTACTTAATTAAAATATATAAAATACCAAAAATGTAGTGTTTTGTTGTTATCAAATAAACAAGTATAAAAAGGAAGCCCAATTCAAGAGTTCATCAATCAATTAAAAAAAAAGAGTCAGTATTGGAACTTTCAAATTGAATTAATATTTGCAAATAACAAAGTTTCTTACATCATTTTTCATCCTCTTTGTTGCTATTGTATCAGGTAGATCTCAATTATTACTTTTTTTACACACACATGTATATGCACTTTATAATATTGCAATGATTATACTACTTTATTTTTGAGATAGAGGTAAAGTTTACATAACGTTCAGACTTTATTTATGATATTACATATTAATTTGTGAATGTACATACGAGAATTGTTCCAATGGTATATGAAAAACTATGTTTTCTTGATATTGGTGTTAACATTTGCAACATTTATGGACCTGATGGGCAATGTAATAAACCATGCCATGATGCAGTCCCAGGTCTTCTTGATGCTGGCGGTGTAGTTTATGTGATGATGATTCGACATTTTGCAAGTGTGAATATACTTGTAAGAAAGAGATACGTCAACGAAGAAGTGAAGATTGTAGTAACATCTGCACCTTATTGATTCGAAATATTGTACGAGTTAATTTGTTATATGAAAATCTACATAGTCTATGATTTTCGTATATCGTTAGATTAATATATAGCCTTTGCTATCAAAATAATATTCCCAAAGAGTATCGTAGATTTCAAATGGCAAAGTTTTTGGTTTATTGTTTATCCTCTTGCTATTGCAACAGCTAGATCTTAATTATATTATTTATGTATTGGTTTTCTTTATTTTAAATCGAGCATCTATCTGAAATAATTTCTCTATCTCTATAAGATAGAAATAAGATCTTTAATCAGAAAAGATTCAATTCAGATGTAGTATACCTATTTAGAAGTTTTCACAACTCAATCATAGATGATGGAATCATCAAAGGTTTGACGGTTTTGAACTTTGACTGTAACTCATTAGAGGTCCGGGAAACAAAGATAAGATGTGTATGAACGAGATATCTAACAACAAAAAGAAGAAAAATGGTTGAATAAATGAACTTTCGAGTATTTGACGATCTCGAATGTGCTGATATCAATGACAACTCATTATTTTGATGAATCATTTTTTTCTTATTTTTCTTAGACTTATACTCCCCTAAAAGCCTCCTCTAAGTGGGGGTTGGGGGAGCTAAGAATGGGCATTTTGCGTGTTGATAACATCATCAAGCACTTGTTTACTATGCATTCACTTTTTGTATTTTCCTATCTCTTTAAGTTCAAGTGGGCCTCAATCACATTCATGTCTCCTTTATTTGATTTTCTTTTTTTAAAAAAAAAATCATCTAGTATTCATTATTTGTTTGGCTCAACTAATTTGAATTTGTGTCAAAAAGTTACTATTGTAAATAGATTGAAGATTGCAGGAAGAGCTACATCTCTCAAATCACCCAACGTACGTATTGATTTTGAGACTCGATTAATAAAAATTCATATAAAAAAAGTAATACAAATAGACTGAACATCATAGCAGGAGCTACATCTCTCAAAACACTTTGGGGTTTCAAAAATATTCATTTGAGACTCGACTAATTTCAATTTGTTTAAGAAAGCCACTACAAATAGACCGCACATTGTTATACAAGCTACATCTCTCAAACCAATTTGGGGTTTCGGAAGTAACCATTTTGAGACTCGACTAATTTCAAGTTGTTTAAGACAGCCACTACAAATACACTTTACATTGGAGTCAAGTGCTTTTTAACTAAAGACGACTCTATAATAAAACACAAATTCAAAATTTCTGATTAAGAATAGAAAAGCACTGATCATACCTTCCCAACTTAATTTTATGGTGTTTTTATTTGGTTTTGAAAGTTAGTCATTTTGACAAACTAACTTTTCAAAATTTAAACTATTCTTATGATAAAGTAATGAAATAATATATCAAGAATATTAAAAAATATAATATGAACAGAGATATAATAGAATCTTACATATCATTAAATACATTTGCAGGCGTGTGGATCAAGCTTGAAAAGTGTGGTTAACTAATAATATTTTAAGTCCAAAATGGCAAAGTTATAATTACATACCACTAATAATCTTTTTCTAATCAACATTTTATTTGAGATAATTAATGGCTCATAAATTAAACCTAGCAAATTGATAGAGGTGGCTTAATTACCCACTAGTTAATATAGTCAAGTCCATGTTCATGCATTACTTAACAGTAGTAAAGATTATGTACATTTTGTTTATAATTCAAAATTTTCAAGCACACGGTTTGAAATTTAATGAATAATAAATCTGTTCTTTTACTCGTGATTTTGCTTTTTATTTGTGATTATATTTATATAAACTCATAACATGAGTCAAACTCATATATCATGTGTTGGACTTTTACCACTGATCAAATCGTGTCAAGATGAATTATTATTCCTTTGCGAATATCTTAACCAAAGTGAGATGTGCCTATATTAGAAAAAGTAAATAAATAAATAAAAATAAAAATCAAGATATACTATTTCTATAGTTCTAACAAATTAAAATATCACTAATGAAATGAGAAAAGCAATGATATTTTTAGATGCCAAAAACAAGTTTTTTTTTCACAAAATAGAAGTCACATATGCCAGAAATAAACAAGAAAATTAATAGTCAATTGGTTGTGGAATAGAAGAGGAGTCAATGAAGTACCAATGAGGCAATTGTACCAATTTATGGTGCATAGTAGTCAACCACTTGCAATTGCTTTAGTGTCCTACTAGTGTTACATTCTTGTTTTAACCATGAGAGGCAAATAAGTTTTAATAAGTCAAATCTATGTGTAACTCATCCCACCCCCCACAAACCTCATGATACATATGATTTATCAATGTAAAAGTTGTGATAGCATTGCAAGTTGATTGAAGAATGAGACGCGCCATCAAGTCCTCACCTCATTTGCTAAGTTTTCGATCAAGTACCTATGCAATATTGTCAACTCTTTATACATAATTTTGAGCGTGCAACAAACTCAATTGGAAGCGCAAAAACCATATTACATATAATGTTTCATTTCAGTTGAAGAGATAACTTGTTATCCCTTTGCATAATTCTCACTTTATGAGCTAGTTTTTAAAGTTTAGTTAGACTGAATATTTATTTTCTTTATACAAGTATTGGCTCAAAAGGAAAAATGTGGAATGAGTAAACTAGCTAGCTAGCTAGCATGTCATTTTTTTGGCCAATTGGATTTAATCACAAATACTGACGGATAAATTCAACGAAACTCATCATATCTAACATAAAAATATAAATTCGTAGATCGATAATGACTTAAATTTTAACAAATATTATATTTTAAATTCATAATTTCAAAACTATGAACAATAAAAACTTAAATATTGAATTAATCAAATCAAAATTCTGAATTCGTTCACTCAATTACACATCAACAAAAAAAAAATCATGTTAATCAAGAAATATATCAAAATTCCTATTATATACTCAATTACACATCAACTAAAAAAAAAAGTGGGGTCCAAAAGTGCCAAGGTTATACTTGTAATATTCCCTTTCCCAAGGGGTATTTACAAAACTCATTTCTTTATAAAAAGCAAACACAACTATATGCTCCAAACAACACACAAACAATATTGCTCAATATACCAACAATGGGGAATTGTATAGTTCTTCAAGAAAAAGTTGTCAAAGTAATGAAAACAGATGGGAAAATTCTTGAATACAAAGCTCCCATCAAAGTCCATCAAATTTTGACACACTTCTCTTGCCATGTGATTTCTAATTCCCTTCAAGTCATTGAATATCTTCAACCAAATGATGACTTGCTAGGTGGCCAAATGTATTATCTTTTGCCTAGTTTACCTCCTCCAAAATCATCCCAAAAAAAGGTCAAGTTTGCAAATGATCACCAAGTGAAAAAGAAGGTCAAGTTTGCAAATGATGATCAAGTAAATGATAAGAAGGTCAAGTTTGCAAATGATGAGAAGGTCAAGTTTGCAAATGATCAAGTTGAATTATTAGAACCTAATGATCACCAAAAGAAAGAGGTAATTAGGGTTAAAATTGTCATTTCCAAGAGAGAGTTGCAAGAATTGTTGAGTACTAATGAAGGTGGATTAATCAAAGTTGATGATATCATCAAGAATAATACTGCTACTAATATTGTTGATGAAAGTATGATTAATGATAAAAGATGGAAGCCTGTTCTTGATATTGTACCTGAACTTGATCACTAGCATACTCAACCTTCCTCATGTTTAAAATGATGATGGTATTCAGATTCGTTTGCGTGCAGTTCAACACAAATATCTGATAATTCTGCCCATCGGAGCTTGAACTCCACTAGCATATACCTTCTTTTCAAGTTTTTGCATTTCCAACTTTCCATAGTCTTATATAGTAGTATACACATACTGCACCAATAGCAATAGGGAGCAGAACGTGATAGCAGACATATAGATTGACGATGTAACAAGGGAAGAAGAAATTTTGTTAATTTTGACAACTTATTAGTTCCTTCTTTGTTTGTTCAAGAAGCGATTAGAGCAGACAAATTAGGAACTATTTTTATTAAGTTGTATTAATCTTGTATTTTGTTATGATATACATTAATATACCAATTTATAATGTATTATCTTTAAATTGTAGCAAGAAGCAAAGAGGATGGTATCATTAATTTCATGAACCAACATTTAATTTCTTTTTATACCAAAGTCTCTAAAAAGAAGTTCGATGAATAAAGTCACTTAACTAATTCTTGTAAATATTAATTATGAAAATTTTTATAAGTAAAAAGTTGTCTAATTTTGGCTAAATTCACAGAAAATGGAGATGAATTAAATGAATGATACATTACCCATCGCAAGAATTTAGAGACTTTTGATAAAATGAAAATAATTTAATGCCTTTGTGATATTCAATTAGATGAGGTCCAATAATTTTATTTTTATTGTAATAAATCACTTGGTAATTTTAGTGCAAATAAAAATTGAGTTATCATTACTTTTATCGAAGGAAATGATCTAGAGTATCATCTATGAGTTCACATGAATCCAATAATTTTCATACAAATTTTATATTTATATTAAAAAATTTGTTAACTATAACTATTTAGCCGTTCACCTAATTATTATTATATCTATTTTAAAATAAAGCATATCACATATTTTAAATCATGAATTCGCTTCTAATTTTTCGTCATAATTTATATTTCCATAGATTAGGTAAATATGAATAATGAATATACTGAAAATGTGAATGGAATAAGTTATATTTTTGTGATAATAAAACTAGAAAAATTGGAAGTCATTTATGGGAACCTCAGCCAACTGCAAATCCTGTTCCCCACTGAGACCGATGTATTTTAATTCGATGAAAAAATATATTATATATATTTAAAATTAAATATATAATATATAATATAATTTGTTTCTGAAAAAATTCAAAAGGACTTTCTCGCACCTCTAATGTAGTATATCTTGTTATAACATTTTATATTTTTATTTATCTGAATTATGGATGAATATTGTTAATAAAATTACTTATAATTATTTTTTAAATAATTTAAATTTTATAAATATTTTTAACATCGTCAATGTATCAACTTCTTAATTATTACAAGCCTAATTGGCGGTGGCCACCCAACAAATGAATAACAAGTATACCAAGATTAAAGAAGACTCAATAGTCAACTCAGTCTTCAAATGGGAAAAATTTAATAAATTACTAAGTGAAATGGTTAAAAAAAATATTTTTAATCAGAAAATTTAAATTTCGAATTTTAGTAATAAATAATTTATTAGAAGCAATATTTTAAAAAAATAAGCTTTTTAAAGCATGGATTTAATCAAATTCTAATATAAAAAATAAAAAATCTCAATAATAAAAAAATATTAAAAGATTGATATTTTCCAAATGGGTAAAAAGTAGAGTGAAATAATTAATTAAAAATAGTCTTCTTTTCGAATGTGGGGTTACAAAAAGGAGATTGTGACATTTTCCATTTTGTAAATGAGAAGAGAATATTTGTCTGATAAAAATAGTATATTTTTTTTTTTGTAGTAGTTGGTTAATTTCCACTTGAAAGTCATGAACTTGATAGCTAAAATTCGTAATTCTTTTTGTGAGAAAATTATCTTATTTTTAGTCCATAACATATACTATCTACTATTATTTTGACAATTCTTATCTTATAAAATTTTTGTTTTGACGTGCAATTACATAAAATATTATGTGCAGTTCTTTTCAAAAGTTTTATATTCAACCTAAAAGCTTGTCAGCCCTTTTTATGTGAAATCGTCCTGTATAAGTGAACGTCACAAAATAAGAGAGAATTTTATTAATTCGTCGAGGAGGAACATAGAATTTATTTTTTTTAAAAAAAATAAACTCAATTAGAGCTATTTGTTGTTTTCCTTTTATCCGATATTGATAATAATTATATTGAAGTAGTTTTTATGTATTATTTGATTTTAATGTATTAGATTAAAGTACTACATTATTTCTAAAACTACACACAACAATAACATACCCAGTAAAATTCTAAAATTGAGGTCTAGGAAGAATAAAATGTATGCAAATCTTATCACTAGCTCGTAAAAATAGATAGACTTTCATAAATAATTATAGCACATGAACCAAAAAAGGGAAGAAAAGCACTTCTATACTCTTCTTGTTCCTTGTTCATTTTGGCTTCTTCAATCAATGAAGGTGTTATTATATATTATATATAACAAGATTTAGTTAGAATATAGAATATCTTGCAAGCAATATATTAAAAGGAAAATTTCATTTATTTATTTATTTGCTATAAGACAAAAATACAAGACGTTAATTGAAAAATACCAACAACTTTTAAGAACCATAAATTGAAAAATATCAAGACTAAACGAAATCTAAATAAACGAATTTGGACGTATTAAAATAGGTTAAGTTAATAAATTAATAGATTACGAATTTATTTTTAAGATAAATTGATCTTTTAATTTTTGTCTTTAAATGAATTGGTCTTTAATTTTTGTCCTTCGAACTGAACTTATATCTAGCGAAGCATAAGTTTATTAAAGGCACAAGGCATAAGTGGTGGAATATTATATTTCAAATATATAAATTTATGACCTACAAAAATGCATAAAATTAAATACCAACACAAAATAGAGGCAAAAGTGCAAACCACCCAATTAATTGGACGCGCTAGACCAAGAGGAATTGAGTCAAAATAGATTGAATTAATAAAATTAAATGTATTGATTTAGTTGAATTTGAACTAATTGAACGTATTATATTTTCAGGAGTTAATTTAATAACTCCTGATTATTTGTCACATCCAAATAGCAATGTGAATGTGTTTTGAAAAATGGTATCAACAAAATAAGCAAATTAGCGCGCATAAGTGAAGTTTGAAAAAAATAATGTATAAACAGATACGAGTTAATACTTCTCACCCATTGATATTACATTAATTTAAAATTCAAATTCGATTATAATAATAATATCTTATTATAAGTTCCTTCGAGGATATATATTTGATTTAAAAAATAGTCTTTCTTACTATAAGAAATGTATGATTTTGCATGTTTCACAAAAAAGATGACAACATGCATGATGAAATGAATTTCAATAATAATTAGTTCCTCATGTATAAAAAAAAATGGATTGCTTCTTCAAGCTTCTTATTAATTTTACCATAAAATTCATAGTGTAGACCAATCCCTAGTATCATTATAATTTTTTAAATTTAATTAAGCTCGAAATAAAAATATTTGGATGTCATGCAAAAGCTAGTTATATATTAAATTGAATAATTAAAATTATTATTATATATATTACTTGAAATTAAGAAGTTAATTACTATAGTTTGTCATCAAAATTTTTTATCTTTTCCAATTTTTGTCTGTTATGGGAAAAAAAAATATCTCATGAAGTTGGATCTCCATTAAAATTGTGAAATGTCATATTGCATAATACCAATAAAATAAAATTCACAGTACTAAATATCTCGAACTTAATATTTAGATTATTGTACTTTTATGATATATATGTCTTTATCCAATTGCTCATTGCTGCAATTTGTCTGTGGATGATACATTAAAATGCAACCAACTAAAAGAAGCCACAACCAAAAAAATTTAAAAAAAATAAGAATTGATGCAATAGTGAAAAGTGCAAACCATATCATATATACCTAACATGATCACTATAATTGTTGGATATTTATTGATTACATAGAGATATTTTTTTGTACGGTGAAGTCCTTCAATTCAACTTAGCTTATGATTGACAGACAGCTTGATGTACAAAGCATTTTGTATTCATGCAGAACTCAGAGAAAGATCGTCCGTAGCCTAAAAGATGCAATATAGACAATTTGACTTAAGATAAGTATTAGTGATTGTTTCAACAACTTCGCTTAATTTATGATTAACAAGAACCTAAATACAACGTTTTAGTAATTGATAAGAACCTAGGTAACTACAATATTCAATGTTCTTTTATCATATTATATATACGTGCATTTGCTACTTTGATAAATGGCAATGAATCATGAGACCATAAAACCAAAATATTTAATCATCAAAATTGAAAAAAGTTTAAAAAGTATCTCTAAATGATAATCATAATTTTTAGCAAAAGAAAATGGAGGGAGGAAAATGTGACTTAATTTGAAGTCATATGGTGCAATTAACTTAAGTAGAAGAGTACATATAATTAACTCTTTTGGCAATCTATCTTTTTATCAATCATCAAGCATTTAGATTCACTTACTCGACTAATTTAATTTAGTATCACACACATAAAAACAATTACGAGAGAAACACTAGTGATCAAATGCATACTTGCTTTTAATATTGAAGTTTCACCGAGTCTTGTAAGCTTTCGAAAATAATCTTAGCTTATATATGAATGTATGTGTGTGTATATATTTTTAAAAGTTATAAATCTGTTTACTCGTTAGCCATTTTATAGAGGTTTTTTGCCATTTTCACGAGATTTTTGGTTAAAGACAAAAAAAATTCATCTACTTAATTGATCATAATTTTTTTATTGCAATTTATAATTTAAGGTCAAATATTACTCATTGACTCAAAATATGGTCTTTTAAAACATATAGATACCTTGCAACTTCCATTCTCTTAAAATTCTCCAAGATATATGATGAGCAATATTTAGTGTTGATTACTATATAATAAGAAATTGTTGTTAAGTGTTAAGTGTGACTAATATTACCTATCTATTTCTTTCCTCTATTGTAATATAATAATATTACTTCAATAGCCCTCGAGTCTTCTTCGCGCCACCTTCTTCATAAAAGTCACCGAGTTCAGTTAGATCTTAGAGTAAGCTCCTTTTCATAGACAATCTACTCAAGAGTTTAGGCCGTAATTCATGTAATAAAGATAACTTGATTCACATGAATTTTATGCAGGAACGAATATTACATGTGATAGAATTTTGAACTAAAGTTCGTAATATTTAAAAAACATATTCAAAATCTAAAGTTTATGAGTTTCTACAATGACATTAAGTACAACATATATCTGTATATAATAATTAATATATTGAGTTTATGATTAAGTATTTATATACATATTCAGTATATGTTTTAATACATATGCAAAAACTACATGCGAACTCCGTGATCTCATAAGTAACACTTTAAATTCACTACTATAATATATTTAGATTTTGAATCCGTCTCCAAATATATTTTTTCTTATAATTTGTAAATGTTCGAGCCACACCCTCAAAAATGTTTTATTATTTTTTAATATTGGCGTATTGATAACATCACTAAGCACTAGTCTACCCTTTTTTTTAAAAAAAAAATCCTCTATAATGCATTTTATTTTATAGTCTCCAATCTATTCAATTTCAAGTGGGGCCTCTATCATATTCATATCATCAATTTTTATTTTTATTTTTATTTTAAAGTCAAAAAAATAAGTTTTATCTTAAATAAATTCTTATATATCATCACATTTAGGAGGATAACTATAAAGCATGAAAAGTGTTATAAAAGCAATCAATATTTGGTAGGTTAAAAATTGCACGCCATGGTGCACTACTTGGAGACTAAATTGATTGTGCACCAAAATGATGTAATATGCATTAATGATTCATTATCAATAAATTAATGACTTATTCAAAGAACTATTAAGTGTTAAAATCATTCATTATCAATAAATTAATTTAAATTTATATAGTTATTACTCCATATTTGAGGCTTCTGGGATATGATATTTTTGAGACGAGGGTCTTTCGAAAACAGCTTCTCTATCACTGTGAGGTAGTGGTAAGATCTAAGTACATTTTACCTTCCGCAAACTCCACTTGTAGAATTTCACTGAATATGTTTTTGTTATATATTTCTAAAAATACTTCATATTTCATATATGAAAGGAATTAAAAAAAGATGTTTTAATTAGTTAAAAATGGAAATTAGCTACAAAATTTATTGATAATATCCAATTAATTTATCGCTAAATAGCTCTTAGCTAATTAGATTTTTTAAAATAATTTACCATTAATTTATTGCTAAATAGAATTAACATAAGATTTGTATTATTTATTTATGAAATTTTTTCTGCCGCTTTTTTAATTAAACCGACCTTGGGTAGAAAATAACATAAAATCCACTTAGGCAAAAAAAAAAAAAAAAACAAAAAACAAATAGTCAATAAAGAGTGTAAAATTATAATGGTGCATTGTAATTAGTAGTCAACCACTTGTATTACCAAATGGCTTTTAGTGGTCTTACTGGCTCTTAACTCAATTTTAATGGAGTAAATATATGTGGTGTCTGGTAAGAATCCACCACAATCCCAACAAATTAAGGTGGATTTTTCCACAGTAATTAACAACTAATAACAGCCATAATCTCTACTTAGCAACTCATTTGATGGACAAAATTGAAAGACATCACGACATTTTAAATATAGTATTTATAATATTGTTCGTTTTGAGCTAAATTTATAAGGTATTTACACCTTTACATGTATTTTTTTTCTATCCGACGAAATTAAAGGTAACGAAGGAGGTTCGAATGATTCCCTCTATTTAGAGGCGAATGCAATACTCTCATCATGGAAGTATAGATTTTACATATTAATTGAAATTGCAAATAAATTTTATATCTAAACTCAGAATTTTTTAAATACAATGGATTCAATATTAAGAATTTTAAAAAATTGAACATATAGAGATTCAAATTATGGATCCTATCTCTTCCTTTGTCCAAAAATTATGAGGTGCAAACAAGATAATTTTTTTTTGTGTGTGTGTGTATATAAACAACTGAATCTCCTTTTAACTCCTTAACATAAGAAAAGCTTCTAGGTATATAATATATATATCTTTTACTTCTTTGTTTGAATTTCTGGCTTTGTCACTGTCTAACGCTTAGGGGTCGTTTGCTATAAGGTATAAGTTATAATAATCTCAGGATAAAATGTAGGATTATTTTATCTCATATTTGGTTGAAGGTATAAGGTAATTTTTGGACTATTTATCTCACCTTTTTCCCCTTAGTGATGAAATAAGTGCGATAACTTATTGCAGACTAACTTATTTTGAAATTAATTATCTTGAGATAATTTATTACTAACCAAAAACCCTTAATGCTCAAGTTGCACAATCAACAAAAATCAACTAGGTGGGCTCCAAAGTGCTAATATTTTGCAATTATGTTTCCTCATTTTCTTTATATAAAGAACACCACGTATGTTCCTCCAAATTCCAAACCAACCTTAGCATATCAAATCCAACTTAATCACATATCTTACACAAACACAACAATGGGAAATTGCATAGTTCTTCAAGAAAAAGTTGTCAAAGTGATAAAAACAGATGGGAAAATTCTTGAATACAAATCTCCCATCAAAGTCCATCAAATTTTATCACAATTTCCTAGCCATGTAATATCTAATTCCCTTCAAGTCATTAATCAAAATCTTCTACCAAATGATGACATGATTGATGGAAAAGTTTACTATCTTTTGCCTATATTACCTATACCAAAACCAGCCACAAAAAAGAAGGTCAAATTTGCTGATGATCAATTAGTTGAAGAAAAAACTAAGCCAAGAACAGATGCTGTAAGGATTAAACTTGTCATTAGTAAAAAAGAGCTTCAAGCTTTGTTGATGAGTACTGAAGAAGGAGGATCAATTACACTTGATCACATCACGCAACATCGTGTTCAGAAGGAGAGTTCTGGTATCGATGATTATAGTACTGATCGAGGTAAAGGGTGGAAGCCTGTTCTTGATAATATACCTGAACTCGACTAGCAAAGAGCCTTTCCGCGTTTTTTATAGACTTATTTATGTGACATGTTATGTACCCCTCTGTCTTATAGACGTTTTCTTATACGTCTTAAACACCATGCATAGTCAAGTTATATCGTGTAAATTGGGACAGAGGGAGACATAATATGAGCTAGATATGGTTCAATATACTAACTTGTAGTTTTTCAACAAAGTGAAACATGACATAAAGCAAAAAGTTAGTTGATCTTTCTATGTTTCAAATTCTTCCACTACCTTTATTTCAATCTATGTTGCTCGAATCCTTCAATAAAAGGGCAACTCAATCGAGTCAGATCTCTCAACCTGCACTATTTTTGGAAAATTCAACATGGGTGCGGCAATTAGTCTACCTAAGCTCGGCTAGAAAACAACCTTTTGACTTCTTTTTAGTTTTTGTAAACTTATTGTACTATAACTAGTCAAATTACAATTGTAAGAAGCAAAGAAGCCATGTTAATTACATGAACTTGCTGACTAAAAGATGAGTTATGGTTCAACTTTCTTGTCTAATTTGACAATAGGAGTGATAATTTCTCCTAACAAAAAACTCGCTTGGCCTTTAAAATTCAAACATCACCACATAAATTGAGACGAAAAGTGTAAGTGAAGTTTCACGTAGAAAGGAAAGGTAAATAGCCTATATCAAGCAAACAATAAGGAAAAGTAAATTGCAAAGAACTAAAATCTTCCAACACAGAAACAGGAAACCAAAGGGAAGAAATGGATAATTATTCAACCATTCATATTTCTCCTGTTTCCACATCTTTATAGTCTTATCAGTGTTACAACTAATAAGTCGCGTACCAGTAACATCATACGCGAGAGCATATATAGCAGCCTCGATCCTGGTTGAACCATCACTCGCTCTTGTTGAACATTATGACCATTTATCCAATCCCAAAACCGCAAACTCCCATGGCCATTGCACCTTCACCATTCACCGCCATTGCACTGATCATACTCGTCTGCTGTGGAACCATATCACGTAAAAGCTGCCCCTCCGGAAGGTTGAATTGTTTTATATTACCATCCGTTGATGCATAAGCAAAAGACGAGTACCTTCCCTTAGGATGTTGAGCCAACGTGATGAGTCAATGTTGCCATTGCCTTACCATATCTCATATCCCACAGCTCATGAGACGCGGTGACAACCACATGAGGCTCCATTCGCGAAGCTAAAACAGAGCTTTCATGTCCAGATAAAGCATAAATTTGTGTCTTACTATTTATATCCCAAACTCGATCCCTAGAGATGAAGAGCTAAGCAGTAAACGCCAACGAATGAATTGCTCCAAGTCCCAACATTTAACTTCATTGCCATCACTAGCAGAGAACATATTTATGGTTTTGTTTTCTCTTTGCCCAACATGACCTGTTACTTGCTAAATCCCATATCTTTACTAGGATGAATGACCACAAATAACCCTGTAATTTTTCCGTTCTTTGAAGCTTCTATCCATGATGGCTGGCTCTAACAACAACTAGTAAGTATATACATGATTTGACTACAAGTACAAAAACAATTGCCTAATCCTATTCAATTTAGGATTCTTTATTAAATAATCATTAAAATTTGCTTGATTTAGGATTCCTTATTAAATATTCAACCGGTACACGAATATCCACGCTCGCTCGCAAAATTCGTCTTATAGTCTAGCTGCAAGCAATCTACGTTTGTGATCTAGTATACTTCGCTAATAATACTTTTATACATTATAATGTTGATTCTTGCCTAAAAACAAGTTGGATTACAAAGGGAAAACACATGTTAATTTGTTAGTCAACAAATTAATGT
>JAPFFP010000113.1:3607746-3645956 GCA_026153255.1 Solanum medicagineum | reverse complement strand
AGTTATTTATTTTTCTGTCCAGTTATAATTCCGCAAGTGCTTAAATTGGGTTGAATCGTTATTCAATCTGCACAACATATAATACTTATAATATTAGATTAGATGATTCTAATCTTAAAAATATTAAATTAATATAATTTTTAATTGAATCGACTTGTGAAAATTAAACTTGACAACTATTTTAGAATGAAGGAGTAATTATATAGTGAAATGTAACTTATAAGCTACGGGTGTAATGAGACAGTTATGTTGATTATTTTTAAAAATTATACTATTTCAACGTTTTGAGTATTTTATAATGTATAAACAAAAGTAAATTAAATTTTATTTCTATTTTTTTAAATTTTTTTTGTTCGTTCTAAAGAGGGGGGAAATGTTATTTTTTTTTTTATAAAAATTGCTTCACTTCTTTATGTAATAACATGATTGATTGGATTTCTAAATTATTTTCATCAAATAAGGATAAGAAGATACAAACTTAACATAATATATATATAATTAAGTGATTAACTAATTCCTTTTTTCATTTTAAATTAGTTATATTATGATATAAAATTTTTTTTTGAATCTTAAGATCTTGATAAAAATATGTATAGCATATCAAAATATTCTATAATCTTATGATTAATGTTATCAAGTTAAGAAAGACAAAAATTTAAAAGTAAAAGTAAAATAAATAAATTAAAATATATGGGATAATAATTATGATTAATTTGTGAATGTTTACAAGCATAAGAATCGAAAATGCATATTTCAACTAATTGAAGACTAAATGTGTTTTGTTAGATATCATTATCCATAAGAAATAAAATAAATCATAATTTAGCAAAACTTGAGGGATCAAAGTGTCGTTAACCCTTTATTTATTATTACAATTTTTTTTTGTTTTTTTGGTGGTGATGCTGCGTATAATAATTTAAAGGTCTATTCATTTCCTAGATTAATAATACTTCCTTTGTTCACCTTTAACTGTTAAAAAATTGTTGATTTAATTTTTAATTTTTATTTATTATTTTTGATAAATTAAAGTAGTACATATTTTTATTTTTTGTATTAATATTTTTTATTTATTATCAATTGGTTAATATCTTTTACGAGTAAATATGTTTGAGATCTTAGCAATTAATAAAGGTAAAATGACAAATTTATTATATTGATAATTATTTTCTTAATAAGTGTGTCAAGTCAAAATTCAACGATTAAAAATAAGCAGAAAAAGTAATAGAAATTAATAAATTTTCATTTAAAATTAAAATAATATAATTTAGCTTTTAGCCAAATTACGCTCGAAAACTACATTTTGACAAACGGAGAATAGTTGTGTAAATCCTTTGTAAAATCTCACTCATCAAACTCATAGCAAAATCCTGTTGGTTCAATTTTCCTTTTTTTCCCAATTTTATATAAACGCCCTTTTCAATTTAACTTTCCTAGTAATGAGTTTTTCTCCATCCGATGGATACCGTCGTTAACTTTGCGCTCGAAGAAATGTGCTCCAATGGCGATTCCGGTCTCCATCTCTCTAAGCTATGGCCGAAGCTACAGCCTCCAATTTCCAGTCAAGGCCTTAAACTTTGCTCAAACGTGAAGAGAGTTGTTTGGTTCAACCTCATTGACATTCCGGGCCTTAAATTCGAGTCCAATGGCGTTGTTTATAGTTCGACGGATAGTTGCGTTCGATCATTCGAGCAGAGTGAGCAATTGGATTTGAAAATTATCGCGCCGGAGCATATGTGTGATGGTTTTATTGGAGTTTATGACATCGAGGCCTCCGATGCCAAGCTTTCAAAGCATGAACGTCGTGTTCTTCGTTACCTTGCTACTGTTAGGTTTGCATTTGTGCTTTTCTCTCTACTTGAATTGTTCTTAGAGTTTATTGATGAAAACTATGCTCGATTTCGAGTTTCATAGCATGCATGAATTGCTATTTTTAGATAATCGTGAAGAAAACACCTAAACTATCTTGTTTTTATGAGTTTCTTACCTTGGATTATAACGTATAATGGAAATTAGGAAGAAAATCACTCCTTCGGTCCCAAAATACTTATCATGTTTAGTTTCTATATTTAAAATATATTTTTCAATATATTTATATCAGAAGAATTGCAAATTGTAGTATTTTTCTGGAATAGTTTTGGAAATATGTAAATTTGAATTTTTGAACTATTAAATCAATCTAGTCCAATTTAGTTTTGAACATTAGTCAAATTGACTCTTCAGAAGCGAGATGTGACAAGTATTCTGGGATCCAGGGAGTAGGACTTGCAAAATCTTGTGGTCATAAATGTGCCATTACATTTTGAGGGTTGTAAAACTTTTGTAACATGTCATAGTAGTACCGTTAAATTGTTTTCAAACTTAGAAAGATGTCAATCTTTTTGGGACTGCCTAACCAGAAAAAATGTCATTTTTTTCTTGTCTTAAGCATGCCATAATATCAGTTTGGCCATACAAGCTTTTGTATCCAAGGAAAAATTGGAAGTTTAAAAGAGGAAAAAAGACTTTCGTAACATGTAATCTCAAACATACTGTAACATTTTTGTGGTTAAAAACTTTATATCTACGGTAAGATGGGGAAGTTTAAGAAAGATACAAAACTTTTGAAACTTGTGGTCATAAACATACCATAACATTCGTGTACTATAAGACTTCTTGAAACTTGTGGTTATAAACAACACCTAGGTGATGTTTCAAGTAGTTGATCACCTCCACTGTCAACCGGTAGGTTGAAGGTTGGAGTCATGCTGGAGGGTAAGTGTGAACACTATTGGTCCTCTTGATGGGATGGGGTGGGAAAAAAAAACTCCTAGGCAATTTCTTCCCATTTGTCTAAACCTTGATGGACATGGACTTTTGTGCACATAACTAATTCCACGGAGTTCTTCTGTTGTGTCCGATCAACTTTTGTGCACATAAGCTATTCCACTGCATACTTACTATATCATACTGCTACTAACTCTTCTATCAAGGCTTAGGCAGATGGGAAAAAGATCATCTAGTGGTATTTGTTTGCCATGATTTAAGCCTTGGTCCCAAGATTTGTAACCACTTTATTCATCTCTAGGCCATACCCTTGGTTGCATGCTATATGAAATATTAGGTTTCACCTTAACCAGTAATGAAAGTAACTTAATTGCTTACCAAAGTCTCTTAACTTTGACCGAGTTTCAGAGGAAAAGGAATCGCACAAAATGAGCTTGGCAAAGATTTTAAAATTAAAGGCAACGACATGTTCTACATAGTGAGGAAGCTTGAAAAACGAGGATTGATTGTCAGACAGCCAACAATCCTTAGGATTAGAGATGTGGCTGGAGAAGGGGACTTCAATAGAGGTCCAGTTTCTACCAATATGCTCTATTTATCCCGCTATGCAAAGAATTTGGGTAGTCAACAAAGGCTTGAGATCACCAAGGGGGTTAATCCCTTGGAGGATAGTGAGATCACTGATGGCGAAGATGAAAATAGTGTTGGTGTTGCTGTTGCTGAGGAATCTCTTGATGTAGATCTGTGTGTAAAAGATTTTCTTCCGGAACTAGAAGCCGTCTGTGATAAGCTTGAAAATGCTGAGGGAAAGGTTGGTTTTAATGTTGAATGCTCCATCTATCTGGCTTTTAGGTGTACTCTATTGCTGATTCTTTTATTTTTTTCCATTTATGGAGGTCCTTGCTATGGCTGATATTAAGCCAGAACTTGGTTACCAAGGGACTCGTGGGCATAGGAGATGGAGATATGTATGATCTTCCTTTTATTATTTTGTATTCTTAGTATGTTGCAACTCGTAAACCCATCTCATGCATCATTTTTCAATCCAAAACTTTTTCTCCTAGATTCTCAAAAAGCTGAAGGAGGCTCAAGTGGTGAAGGAGGACGATGTTGTTATAGACGGGAAGGTCAGTGGAAAGTAGCGACTTATAAGTACCAACTGCTCCGGGTTTTCTCTGTTACATTTTTGGCTTTCCATACAAGTATCTAAGTCATCTTGGTAATGCTCATGGCTCCACTGCATATACTCCCATTTCTTCTACTGTTTCTCTTTTTCCCTTGTGGACTTAAGTCCAAGGGTAATTATAATTCTTTTCCAACATTTTCTCCTATTGGAACCATGGAATGAACATCTTTGTCAGGAATCCATTGAAAATTGGTCAAATTGCACCAGCTTTCTGAACAAATCTAATCTAGAGGAAAACAATTTAGTTTTTGTTAATTATTTATGCTAGTCTTTTTTTTGTTTGTTTGATAGGTGTTTCAACCAACTTTGTCTCTTATAGTAGAGAGAATTTTTGACTAGATCTTTTGCAACTGTTTAATCCAACTTGTACTTTAGGGCAAGATATCCTTGACTTTCAACTTAAAGCAGTTCTGATAATTGATGAAGTGAGAGACCCTTAAATTTTTGCATAATACTTTGATTAATTTTATACTTGTTGGAAGAAGTGATTCTTTTTCTTACCAAAAACCTTTTGATGGTTCAACCAAGTTAATGCAATTAAATGACATATTGCCTTTTCCGAAGTTATTTTTGGCCTAAAATTTTGATTTGTGATATACTCCATTTGAAACTGGAGCCTGAAATACATACGTACACAGGGTTTGCAATTCCATAAAACTAAAGGGATTATGACAAATTCCATGCTAAATAGG
Organism: Solanum medicagineum; assembly: GCA_026153255.1. Classification (NCBI taxonomy): domain Eukaryota; kingdom Viridiplantae; phylum Streptophyta; class Magnoliopsida; order Solanales; family Solanaceae; genus Solanum; species Solanum medicagineum. Next base: position 3,641,315 of record JAPFFP010000113.1, on the reverse strand, counting down.
GGTCCATCTTGCCAAAACTCACGTTTGGACTTTTAAGTGGAAGGGAAATATTTAACTTTTGGTGGTTCTTGGTTTCTTTTTAGTTTTGTACTTTTATTTATGTGGTCATTGGATCTTAATAAGATATAAGAGTTGTATCTTTAGATTGGTAGCGGCTTTTGTCTTCTGTTAAGGCACTCTTTAAATTCTTTTCTGTAAATTCTCAAACACATTGTATGGACATCTTTGAAATTAGTGTCCAAAGAGTAGGGCAAAGATTCACTGGGTTGAGCTGATCCTTTTCTTTATTTTTCCCGTACTTCGGGAGAGGGGAAGGAGGATATTGGAGTATGCTTATACCTAAAACTTGAATGATAGCTAGTTTAATAACTATTGATTCCAGTGCAAGTTTCTTACCTTCACCTTATCCCACAGCTGTCATCCACTATTTTCTTGTACGCAATAAATTCTTAGTTTCACCATTTTTCTTCTCTTCATTTTCTTTCTAACTTAACAAATTTCATACTACCACTTTTTTCCCTGCATGACCTATTTAACAAAGACCATATGTGCCCATCACAAAAGTGTAAAAAAAGTCTTAAGCTCTTACATATATTATTGCGGCTCACAACATGATTGGTGACTGTGCTTCAACAAAAATTTTCGTTGTGTAATGCTCGCTGGACAATCTACAGCCTAGGAATTAGGACTTTGACCAGCTAATTAATTGCTTATCATATGCCCACTTTGCAGGAAGTCAAGTGTCTACATCTTTTGAAGGCATTTTCACCAAAACATTTTGAAACAATGATGAAAAAGGGCAAGAGAGGTCAAATATCAGACTTGCTTTTAGAGCTTCCTATTGAGCATCAAATTTACGATATGGTTGATGCTGAGGGAGATAGAGGGTTGCCCTTCAATCAGGTATTGAATATCTTCTTAATGAATGTCGGAACTTATGTATATGTCATTTTAATGGTGCTGATAGTATTTTATGTTTCAGCCAATCCGTAATTTGTTCCTGGATCATATTTTCTGATTCTTTTTGCAGTCAACTTTGAACGTAAGTTGATTATGTCTTTACAATCATATTTAGGTGCAATTTCACCCAAAGCCTCCTTTTTTTTCTTTATGATCATTTTTAGATCCAATTTTTATTAAGTTTTACTTATTTTTTTTTGTTCTTTTGCAATATTTAGTACCTAGTGAAATTATTTTTTTCTTTATTATGACTATATATGACATATCAAATTAAAAAAAAATTAGAAATATTTTAACAAGATTTGGAGTCAAATTTGGACATATCAACTCAATTTTCAATAGGTTAAGCTAATAAATGGGCGGTCAATAATCCGCCCAAACTTAAATGGGTTGAAGGGTTTGATTTTGCCTTTCAGTTTTAATGGTATGAAACACATTTATTGTTTGGACTCGTGTATTTATGTGTGCATTTGACTTTTCAAATATGTCTCTTATGTGAGCGTTCCTTCAGATGTGCATATGTGATATCAAAACTTCCCTTGCCATTATAATGTTTTTGCAGGTATGCAAAAGGCTGGGATTAAGCAATAAACAACACTACAATCGTCTGTTTGATATTGTCAATAGATTTGGAATACACATGGAGCCAGAACTCATTAACAAAGCCAAAGGTTACCGACTCTGGACTCCTGGAAACCATAATCCTGGAGCTTCAAATATCACTCTGAATAAACCAGTAGTAGACCCTTCCGAAATTTCTGGCTGCACTCCACTTGGAACACATAGAGAATTTCAAGAGAACCCAGCATTATCCAGTCAAGATGCAGGTGCTTCAGTTCCTGAAGGTAATGGTGTAGCTAATAGCCAAAATGAAAGCACAGGAACTTTACCAAAAGTTTCTGACGGCGTGGTGCTGGATGAAAAGGATGAATCTGTCCCAGTTTGTCTGAGCAGTTCACTTGACTCAACCATCAAGGTAAGCAGTACCACTTCTGATGCACAGCTGCAGATAGTGAACGCAACTGCATCAGATGTTGTGCCAGCGGATGCACTGGCTCTTGCTGTGCCAACACCACCAAGACGCCGACCTTATCCAAGGTATCCCTGTCTCACATTGGAAGCAACCAGTGCAAAGAGGGAGCAGTGGATACTGAAACTTCTACAGGTGTTGTTATTTGCCCATTCTTTTTAATCTCTTCCGTCTGTTAGGATGTTGCTACAGATAAAGAATTTTACAAATATTTTTGCTTTAATCAGGAGGAGAAGTTCCTGATCAAATCAGAGCTATACAAACGGCTTCAAGATCTTGAGAAGGAGAAGACGACAACGACAGACAGAAAGACCTTAGATCGTTGTCTGAATAAGCTCTTACAAGGAGGACATTGTAAAGTTATCGTTGCTTATGTCCCTGTTCTGACAAACTGTAACCACAGTCGTAGGATACAAGTGGTTATGCACCCTTCAGCTCCACCTGTATCTGCTGAACAGATTCACGAGAGATTCAGGTCTTTTGAAACACAAATCCGCACTCAATCCTCTTCGCAATTGAAAACAGGAGAGCCATTCTCTCAACTGAATGATCTCACCAGGACACATCAAAGTCTAAAATTGGACCAAGCTGCGCGAGCTGAAGCTATGCGTACAAATGGATTTGTACTGGCCAAGATGGTTCGTACAAAGATTTTTCACATCTATCTATGGGAATATGTGAACAGTTTGCCTGGTTGTGAAGATGTTTTGTCATCTTTTAAAGATGGTCATGACCTAACAAATCCTCATAGTACATGTAAATTAATTGATTTAAATGCAGCTATTAAGGTCATGCCGCTTGAACTGTTCTTACAAGTTGTTGGCTCTACTCAAAAGTTTGAAGATTTAATGGAGAAATGTAAAAATGGGTTTCGCCTTTCTGATCTTCCTCTGTTGGAGTACAAGCATCTGATGGATATCCGAGCGACTGGAAGACTATCATCTTTGATTGACATTTTGCGACGTCTGAAGGTACAATGAATTTTACTGTTGAGAACTTAGATTGTTGATGCTTGGAACCGCGTGGTTGCTGGGCAAGGCTTACCCTAAAATGTTAGGATTCTTAGAGTGAGTAGGAACTATTAAGATAGGAATGTGCTATTGGAAAGAGGAGCTCATTGGTCTCCCAAAAGACAAATTTTCTTCTATATACATGCCTTATTTCCAGAGGAGCCTAAAATGTTATCCAGCTGTTCCACTGGAGTTCACTTTCAATCTCCATTATCCGTAGATGTATGCTAGATGCTTTTCAATAAAAGAGAGCATATTGTAGTTCAGGGTGGTTGAGAGAACCTGAAACATGCAATCAGTCATCGATATAGCTCTTGACTAATTCAAAAATTATTTAAGGAAGAATTTGATGAGAGTGAAAACTGTTTTCTTTGTAACTTTCCCAACAAACTTCAATTTGCTGGTATTTCTAATGTATAAAGTTACTCTTTTCCAATAAAAAGAGAATTTGTTGGCTCCCAGAATATTTAGAGTCTGCGGGGTACTCAAAGAAATAGCAGTTTTTGTAGTTGAAAGCTGTTTGTGACATTTGTGGGGATGTGTAATAGGTATTGAGTTTCAGGATTAATATTCCTTATGATGCTTTTGGTTTGGTGTTATGTGGTATACCCCCTCTCTCCAATAAAGAAAAGAACACTAGAGAAAGAGTTTGGAAACTATAATTGGTGGTAAGTGCCTACACCATATCTCTTGCTATGAAATACATTCTTACTGTTCATTCCTGTAAGTAAACAAAATCCGTAAGTTTCAATAACTAGTGCAAAGGCTGGCTATGATGCTTAGACACTTAAAAACTCTCGGCGGGTGCATGTTGAATCCTCCAAAATTAGTGCATTGTTGGAGGATCTGACAAAAGGGGCTGCAACATTTTGAAGAGACTGAGAAACATAGAAAACTGGTAATTCACTCTCTGAAAGAGGAAAAGCATCATATAAGGAATCAAAACTGACATATGGGATTCAATATATTGAACTTCTTCTTACTCTTGTGTCTTAAAAGTTATGGTAATTGCTTATTGATGCAATAGTTAATTGGTCTTGTATTTGCTTATGGCAGTTGATTAGACTTGTATGTGGTAGACATCCAGAAAACACTGCAGATCTCCCTCATACTACTCTGACTCACGTATTGGAGCTTAAACCTTACATTGAGGAACCTGTTTGCTCAGTGGGTTCATCTCATTCTATTCATTGTCCAGATCTTCGCCCTCAAATCAGACATGATTTTGTTCTTTCAAGTAAAAAAGCTGTTGAGGAATACTGGAACACTTTAGAGTATTGCTATTCTGCTAGTGATCGTAAAGCTGCTTTGCATGCATTCCCGGGCTGCACTGTTAATGAGGTTTATTTCTTTCTATTTTCTTTGTCTTTCAAAGACTGCTCTGAATTCCATTCTTTGAGCAATAGTGTATGTTCATGAGGAAGCGCCTGACTGCAGTAGGTCTCTATTGGATGCAGCCTTACCTTGCATTTCTAGAAGAAGCTGTTATAATCTTTTGTGAAATTGAGTATTTGATCTACCTTAAGTGGTATCTTCAGCTTTTAAAGGACATAACTGCTTGAGAAATAGCCAAGAGTTGACAAGACTTCATGCAACAAAATGCATAAAGCCAAGGGGCCTTAATTAGCCAACTTATGATGAAGTTGTACACTTAATAACATGTCTAATTTCTGTAGAGCTTGATTGCATCCTTGAATTGGTTTAGAACATGGGGAAATATCTTGTTGTACTTCTCTATAATTTGTTATTTATTATTAATTAATTACTTGCTTTCTTCTGTTATACATGGCAGCTGGAATAGGAGTTAAAAATTTTACTACAATTTGATTATTGTATTTGCTAATAATTGAAGAAAAGTATTGTGGTTACGGTTGAAGAGTTACCTTGATAGGAAAACATCAAGTCAAACTTTGAAATTTGAATAGTAGTGATTTGAATTATTGAAAGTTATGAAATTTGTATAGAAATGGAAGTGGTGTCGAGCCTTTCGACCAAAATAGCAAGTAAGGAAGGAAGAGTATTTTTCTTTGATTTGTTAATTTGGAGGAATAAAGTGGATTGCCATGCAAGAGTACTTCTTATCAGAAAGGAAGATTGTCTTATAGAACTGTCATTTGTTTATATAATAAGATGGTTTGCTTTACTTGGTTTGTCTTGTGGTCTTTTGCATGTTTATGCATCTTTGTGCTTAAGAACTTGCTGCTGAATGAGTATTAACTGGGAGAAATATTATTTTTGTTTCATCTTCTGTTGCATTGTATTTAGGCTATTTGTCCCTCTTGATTATGTACTCTCAGTTTCTGTTTGTACTGAGAGGGAAGTAAAATGTTGGTCAGGTATTTCTTTTCCGATCATGGGCCTCAGTTAGAGTTATGACAGCTGATCAGCGGGCTGAACTCCTTAAGCGTGTTATTAACGATGGCCCACAGAGGAAACTTTCATTCAAGGAATGTGAAGAAATTGCTAAAGATCTGAATTTGACTTTTGAGCAGGTTCTTCTGTGTTCTCTTTGCCCGCTCTCTAAGTTGCAATAAGAAAATTATTTGATGATCTTATAGGACATCTGGAAGTCGAATCTGTTAAAAAAGTACCAATCTGGTATCTTATCTAACTTATCTGATCGTTAGATATGATGAGGTCATTTAGTAACTGTTTGCCTTTCAAGTTTCATCACCTTGTTTCTTTAATGGGATGCCAGGAATGTAGTTATGTTCTTGGCATTTGGAGAATTCACTTACACAAAAGTGGACATCTTGGATTTTGTTCGTTTTCAACGTGAAATCATGTTAAATCTTACTCGGCATTTTTTTGGCTTTGCATTGTATGTGTATTGTGTTGTGATGCTGCTATCATGCTGAAAGAAACTTCATGCGCCACGTGTTTCCTCTTTACTGAGTATTTGGATTGACTTATTTTAAGTATCTTTTGGCTTTTAAGTTCTTTTATTTTTGGTGGTGTTTGGTAAAGACAAAAAATGCTTTTAAACACTTTCGTGTAGGTTGAAAAGTACAAAAAAAAAAGCTAAAAGCCAAAAGGTGAGTATTTTCAACTTATGACTTTTAGCTTTTAGCTTTAGGCTACTTTAAAAAGGTCAATCCAAATACCTCCTTAGATTACTTATTTTGTTGGCCATCTTCTTCCAGCAGTCATAGAATCTGGATCCACTTGTAAGCCTATAAAGCGGAGTTGCTGAGGCACCTGTGCATCGGGAAATATGTTGCTGGAAAACTGGCTGATTCTAGGTTAACAATTTATTGTTGGAAACCAGGTTTATCAGATTGATGACTTGTTGGAATGTCAGTGTTTAATTGCAGTTCTACCATAAAATGGGATAGTTGCCATTTTCTGCGTGCTGCTAGATGAGTAAAGCTGAATTAATTTGGTATTGGAAGGTTAAAGAGGGTAAATAATAGAAAACACAATAAAGTTGAAGAGACAACCAAGCTACTAAGCTAAGGACAGAAGGAACCTTACCGGTGTTGATCTGAAAAAGGATATAGATGAGTTGCTGCTGATTTTGTGAAAAGAGAGAAAAAAAGAAAAAGATGAGGAAAGAAAGCAAAGGAGCGGGAGAGAGAGGGGGGGAGGGGGAGAGAGAGGGAGAGAGAGCGAGAGAGAGAGAGAGAGAGAGAGAGAGATGATTGGCGGTTGACATTGACTTTGTAAAGGACTTCTAGTTAGACACATAATCTAAGCTCCTGACTAGTACATACCTCTGTTAAGGGAGCGATAGCTGATAGTACTGCTTTTAATTATGATTTGTGCTCATGACTCGGACATGAGCATGATTTAGGGAAGCCACATCATTGTCATACAAATAAAAGAAGATACATGAAAAATCATCATGTTAAAGGACCAAAAGATTGCTTATGAGGGGCCCCAGGATAAACAGTTTTACCCCTACATTAACTTTAAATATTTAAAATTATTTAATAAATTAAATATTAAAATAGTAAATCATACATGAATCAATCACCATAAAGTCTCTTGAATATCTATTGTTTGTATTAATTTCATGTTTGAGTAAATTCATAAGTTTTTTGTTTGTTCATCTTCCAATTGGAAATATGAATGGTTATATTTTTCCCTTCACAATTTTGGAAATATGAATTGTTATACTACATAAATTTTATCATTACCAACTCTCCATTATGTGAATATATGTAACTCTCTCTAATTATATTCATTATGGTTTTTAATCACACATCTCAATCTCATCCATGATATCAAATGGATTAATGACATATTCATGACAACTCTGTGTGTTCCCAATTCTATCTATAAATAGTGACATTTGAAACAATATTATATACACTTGCAACAGCTTTTTTTTTCATAAAAAGGAGAAAATCTATATGTTTTCTTCTCTTGTCTCTTTTAATTTGTTTTGTTTAGTGTTTTTGTTTCTTCTTTGGTGTTATTGTACAACTTTCTAATATTTTTTTGTTATTATTATTGAGAATTTACCGTGGTTTGTTTCTTTGTATAGATTAGCCTAACGTTTAGGTACTTTTGGATCCTCATTTAAAAATTGTATTTGTACATAGTTAGTTATTTTTATTTTATGCACTTTTAGTCAATTTTATAATTAAGGAGGTATTATTTTTATTAAGAAGATATATGTACTTTCTATCGTAAAATTGATGGATTTTTTAGTAAATACCAATAGATTTGAAGAGGATAAGATATATCCTCGACAATACATTTTACATGAAATTTTTTGGGATAAACGGGCTAAGCACGTCCCCAAAATTAGTAAAATAAAAGGTCAATATTGTACTTAATAATCTATGCTCCTGACTAGTACATATCTCTGTTAAGGGAGCCATAACCGATAGTACTGCTTTTAAATATGATTTGTGCCCATGACTCGGACATATGCATGTTTTAGGGATGCCACATCATTGTCATACGAATAAAAGAAGATACAAAGAAAATCATTATGTTAAAGAACCAAATGATTGCTTATGAGGGGCCAGGGAAAGGCTGTGTTGCCTCCAAATTTTCCAACATCAGATCATTAATAAATCTGTCACAAACAAGCAGTATGGTGGGAATCAGCTTCTATTTGCATGAAACAGTTAACTCTCACTTTCTTGTCTCTCAACTTGAGGAATTTGAAACTTTATCTGTTTAATTAGGGAGCAAATTTAGATGATGATGAATCGCTGAATGCATCAAACAACACCTAATGATCATTTTTGCATGCATGAAGAGCTAAAAGTAGTTTTCCATTATAAATCGACTTGTTGGTACCATCTCATGTACTGACCGAAGAAATTCTTCTAGACCTTGAGAGATTCTTATTTTGGACAGTTGCATTCTTGGGGAAGGCTCATTCTTACCTGTTGCTTGTAAAATAGAGGCTTTTTCCAATACTGATGTCTTATTTAATCATTAGAGTATGCAAGTCCTACATTTTTTCAGTCAGGTGACTGTTCACTTGCAGGTCCTTCGTGTCTATCATGATAAACGACAACGACGACTTACCAGATTTGATCAAGCTTCAGATGTTGGGAAGTATGGAATTCAGACGCATCAAGGTACACCTACATTATCTCCAAAGAAAAGGAAAAGACATGTAAGAAGGAAATCTTCAAAGCATGCGGATGCTGATACCGAGTTTGGACAGCCCCAGCCATTGAGCCAGATAGTCAATGAGGAACAAAGCTCTTTCCCATCTACTTCATGCACAGAGACATGCAGCTTGGAGGGATGTCACCTTCGAGATGACGTGGTAGCTTCTGAAGAGTTGGAGTTGCCTGAAGATGATGGGTTAGGACGTGCTTTTCTTGATAAATATGCCTTGTCAAGAGTAAAGCCTACACGCAAGGGAAGGTTCTGGTGGACAGATGATGTAGATAGGTAAATCTTATGAATTATTCCTACCTCATAAGGTCAATAACCAAATGGCTGGTTGTATGAACAGATCTTTTTCAAAGTTCCTGATGATGATAAGATTTTTCAGCATAAATTCTTGTCATTAAATTATTGATTTACTGCTACTTCCTTAATGCTTTAGCCATGCTATCCTTTTACCTGGATCTATTTGTATGTTTAAGCTTATTACTTGTATTACATGAGAAACTTTATGTACAGGAAACTGGTGATCGAATATGCAAGACACCGAGCTTCTCTTGGAGCAAAATTCAATCGTGTAGACTGGGCAAAGCTTCAAAATCTTCCAGCACCGCCAGATGCCTGCAAAAGGAGAATGGCATCATTGAGAACAAATCGACAGTTCAGAAAATCTGTTATGAGACTGTGTAATGTGCTTAGTCAGCGTTATGTGGATTACCTTGAGAAATCCAAAGATAAAAAATTGAACCATGAGGGTCATCAAGCAACGCAGTGTTGTTGTCGTAAAAATACCTTGAACTCCCTTTCTCAAGATCCATGGGATAACTTTGAAGATGCCAATATAAAATTGGCCCTGGAAGATGCTCTGCGATACAAAAAGATATCCAAATTGGAGACCCTGCAAGATGTTCAACCTTTCTTTGATAACTGCTCAGATGTTAATAGTGATGAAATACAAGTGAGACTCAGGCTTTCTAGTCAATTATTTCATGAACTTTCGTGGCATAAATTAGTTGTATGATTACTTAGATTTAGGCTTAGCATTTCAACAAAAATATCAGCAACTCGAGGTGCCAGCACTTGCTGTAGTTTGTTTGCAGAAGTGCAGCTTATCTTGTTCTTTGTTTTCCCAGAAGAAACTATAACTAACTCACATTTTTTCCTTTACCAGATTGTTATTTGAATTATTATTTAATTTGATTGATGTTCCCCCGCTCTTTCAGGGTTCTTGTGGTCCTCAATCAGTTTTACCAATTTCTTGTGGCCAATGTGTTGAAAATCTTCATGAAAAGACTGAAGATTCTGGTACACCAATAAGCTCAAATAGGATCCCTCAGAAGTATGTGAATCTCACAATTGGTGGCATCCCCGTCAGTAAACGATTATATGAATCAGCAGCAGTTGCTAATGCTGCAGAGCTATTTAAGCTCATCTTTCTCTGTAGCTCAAAATCTCCACTTGTGCCAACCTTGCTTGCTGAAACTTTAAGGCGCTATTCTGAGCATGATCTCTTTGCTGCTTTCAACTACCTCAGGGACAAAAAAGTTTTGGTAAATCTTGTTTTGTATTACTATGTATTAATATGCTGGCCTTGGTACATTTTTGAATTATCTTTCCATGTCAATTTATGTGATGATGTTTCTGTTCAGAGATGTTCGAAAAATTTTATATGATTCCATTAAGCATAGTAGTCTATACAGTTTTCATAATTTTCAAAAATTCAAATTCATCGAACTATCAAAATTCTTTTGTACTTTGATGTGATGTAGGACTATCTTTCATTCATCACTGTAATATTTTCTTCCACCTCCGTTAGTTTAGTTTATAAGTCAACTTAACTTCTTAAATTTTTTGGTAGTCTAATGCCATGTAGAAAAACAGGAATATAAATTCACAGCTTGTCTTTTACAAGGAATCTGTCTTCACCTATATCCTATAACTATAAACATAAAATAAATGAAATTCACTATCAGTTTCTTCAGTAGGTGCAACTGTCGCTACAAAGACCCATCCTGTGTTTTGACCTATAATTAGAAAAAGATTTGTCTTCATCTTTTGTTTTCTCCTGCAAATATTTCCTAAGCTTTAAATTTTTCTCCTTGCAGATTGGGGGCCATTCCAATTGTCCTTTTGTCCTTTCTCAAACCTTCTTGAATAGTATAGAATCTTCTCCATTCCCAAGTGATACAGGAAAAAGAGCTGCTAAGTTTGCTAGCTGGCTTTGTGAAAGAGAGAAGGACTTGATTGCTGAGGGGGTGGATCTTCCAATGGATTTGCATTGTGGAGATGTTTACCACCTTCTTGCTTTGCTTTCTTCAGGAGAACTATCAATTGCACCATGCCTACCCGATGAAGGTGTTGGAGAGGTTGAGGACTCCCGGATATCTAAGCGCAAATATGATGACAGTGAATTTTCTGACAGCGACAGGTATAAAAAGCTGAAAACTTCAATGGCTGGTGATAGTGAGATTTGCTCACGCCGTGCAAAAGGTTTTCCAGGAATTAGGTTATGCTTGAGGCATGCTACATTTTCAAGAATGAAAACTATGGATTTACTCAAAGACATTGAAAACGACAGTCGCACACTATCTGTTAAAGAGCATCAAGCCACTGATATTGGCAGTGTCTCATTCAACTCAGATGACCTAGTAAATGAACTTCACGATAGCGGGGTCCCATATACTGCAGTTTCTCCGACCGAGTCACCATGGCAAGCCATGACTACCTATGCTGAAAGTGTTTGTTTTTTTGGTTCTTGTCCGGAACAGAACTCTCTGGTGTATCCAGAAATGTTTAGATCCGTTTATTCAGCAATCCAAAAGGCTGGTGATCAAGGTTTGTGCATGAAAGATATCTCGAGGACTCTAAAGATGCAAGGTATGTAACCACAAATCTACAAGGTCCTTTTAACCCTTCCATTTAGATAATCATTGCATCTATTTGTTTTTCCCAGAGAAAAAGTTTTCTGAAGTGGTCGTTGAGGTGCTAGAAGCATTTGGACGAGTTTTGAAGGTGCGTCTGAATTTACAGTTAGCTATCTATCCTTGTGTTTTGCACTATCTGATGAAGTTTCATGCACCTCCTTAGAGTTACTAATGAAAGAATTTTGATGAAATCCTTGGTTGTAATTTATCTTATGTTATTTTTGTGAAATAACACTTCAACTCATTTACTGAATAGGAAATATAAGTAAATGGATTGTATTAGAAAGAGTCTTTTAGAAAAAATAGAAGCTGTTGGTTCATTTGCTACGGGACCTATGAATGGAGATGTCGGGTGTTACATGAGTCCTCCCCTGCTTTTAGAGGATACCACTTCACATTTCTTATTTTTTTTAAGTTAGCTTATTTTGATTTGGGGTAGCCATGGCCTATCATGGTACCTTTCTAGACTGTAGATGTAAAGGCTTCATAGACTAGAAGATGATGACTTGACGTTGAGGTCTTTGTTTCCTTGAATTGAGTTTCTTTAAATCTACCATTATGTCATCGATGTTGAGACTGACCTTGTTGGCCTATGGACATTACTTATTGAGTTAGAAGTAAACTGAGTAACCCATCCTTATGTTTCCATTCCTTTAATTGTCTTCTGCTGAGTTGCATGATTGAATGACTGTCATGAGATCGACTGGTTCACTTAGGGACTAGCAATAGTCTTGGAGTTTCAGCCACATCTAGGGTACCCTCCCGGGCCTTTAAATATATATATAATGTGTCATCCCAAGATCTGATGGAAACTCATAGATTAAATTTGCGATCAGCATGAAAAATTAAGTTGGAAAATGGTCTCGATCAAATTTTAGGGCGACCGAGTTAAAAGATAATTTTTCATAATTAATTGTGAAACAGTGTCGGTGCAAACCCAAGGTGCGACAGGCCAGGTATATGGATCAACAATTGTAATTTTATGTTGTTTTTGACAAGAAATTTCAGACTAGAAATTGTACATGTCCGCACCAGTCCGCAAATTTCCGGATGAACTTTTTTCTCTTAAATTGAGGGGCATTCCAATCAATTCCCAACCCCTCCTAAACCTAAAACACGACCTATTTGGGTCGTTTTGATGAGTAAGTAGGGTCTTAAACCCCATTCTAAGTCCTTCTAAACACATGATAGATTAGGGCTTGAGAGAAGAGAAGAGAGAAGATTGATTGGGGAAACTCAAGGAGAATTCTTGAAGATTGATCATTAAATCTTCATCCTAGGTATATAAGGCGAAACTAAAGCTTGAGATTGTTCTCTCATCTGCCCCATAGATGGTCTTAGATAAGTGTTGATAGTTCATGAGCATAATACATGATTCTTGATGTGTTTTCTTAAAATTTTATAATAATTACATGTATTTTCTTATATTAATGGTCATCACAAACTTATTTTCTTGAATCGAGTATTTTTCATGAGATATTGTATAACCCTCTATGTTAATAATTAAAAACATACATGAAATAAGATAGGGATTGAGTCTAAAGCCTTCATTTGTTGATAAGGATTGTGATTGTGAATATGAGAATGATGATAGATTGATAGTATTTGATGGTCCATGAGTCTTCCAAACGAACTCTAATGAATTGGCTATTCGATTGTCCTCAATTGATTGTTCTAAGCCTTGAGCTAATGATATAGATATTGATAAATGAGATGATTAGAGCTCTATGAGACTGAATGAATGATAGTGCCTCTACGAGGCTTATTTGAGATGAGACGATTGAGATAGTTTGATTGGTTTGATTGGATGGATTGTTTTATGAGCATTGAGTCATGGGAGGATTATCGAGCACCGAAATAGTAAGAGTTAATCTAATTCATACTTGTCAAACTACGTAACAGTCACGACCCAAGCCTAGGGCCTAGTTGTGACATGGCAAATTAGATGTCCACAGACAACCGAAACAAACCTCTTGATTGTAACATACGCACATCCTTGGTTGCAGAAGCAAAATGCAGAATTATACAAAAATAGGAGTCAATAATAAAAACGGGAAATGGGATTAAGTGAAGTCTTTGATAATCATAAAAACATGAGAAGAATCAAGCTCATAGCATATACAAACATAGTATCTAACAACACCTCTACTTTATAATGGAGCGAAGGCCAAGAAATTCCCCAGGCTTACCCTCATAGTAATAAATCTTCAACATAAGAAACAAGTCTCAACATAGAAAGAAATAAGTAGATATTCTCCACGAAATTGAGGCTCACCAAAGTCTTCTTCAAGGATCGAACTAGCCACGTGGTGGAGGGTGATCAAAAGGAGCTCCAATCCCTACATGGTAATATCATATAGGCATAGAGTATGTGTGAGTACATTTGAATGTACTAAGTATGTGGGATGCAATGCAACAAGGATATAAGACATCATATTTGAAATTCATACATATAGGCAAAAGATATAATCCCAATATGACATGTATGACCAATGCTTATAATAACACATGCATGTAAAACATTTAAATTTCATAATATATAATACATATGTGGGAGAAGACCTTAACCACATAGACCAAGCAAGGTACTACTTGGAATCCAATACGTGACAACCCCTTGGTAAGGTGATTGAGGCATATCATCCCCTCTACAAGGTGTGGTCTACTTGCCATGGTAAACCATATAATGAAGAATCAGAGGCACGTCATCCTCTCATCAAGGTAATTGACGCATGTCACCCCCTCGACAAGGTGTGTTATAACTAGATGGATACACTAGAAATCCATAAGAGAAAATATATATAATCCTATGGTGGCACATAGTTTAGAGAGTAAAGACTTTATATAAGGTCCCCTTGAGTCGAGCCCCAATCTTGCGCCTCAATCGGTGCTCAGTCTAATCCCATGGAATACTTGAAATAGTCATAACTTTAATAATAACATGAATACTTGTTAGAGACATGATAACATGACATGAGTAGCTCTATCACATGTTTGACCTCTACTAGTGAGCTTAACATGAACATGAGGGTAACATAATAATCATGTTTGATCTCTCAACTTGATATGAATGGCTCACTAGAGGATAAAATCTTGAAATAGGGCTCAATACTTGCAACATCATGGATACTTTTCATGAAATTAATACATGCTTGAAAGCCCTTAATCATCATGAAGTCACTTGACTTGTAAATCATGTAGACAACTTGAGAATTCTTGTTATGTAATCTCATCGAACATATGGTGGGTTCATGATACTTGTTCAAAATCATACAACTCAAGAGTATAATAAGGTGAGTGAAATAAATTCAAAATCAACCCACCAATATTGTACTAAAACCCCAATTTGGGTATCATGAAATCCATATCAAAAGTTCATCATAGTTCATAGTTTTCAAAGCTCAAATCATGTATAGTCTCAATAGATAATCAATTCATGGAATAAGCTTGAATATATATTCATGCATAATAAATCAATACTTGGTAAAACCCTAACATACTTTATGTTCATATTTCATAATAAAGATACCCATAAGTATTACAACTTGAAATCATGCAATTTTCATAAAAAAAATAAGGTTGGGCTCCATGGATGAAAGGACCAAGGATGAAGACCCACATACCTCAAACTTGAATTTTTCTTGAGATTGAGTTACAGGAAACTTGAAGATTGAGATGGGTTCTTGAGATCCAAATTGGAGCTTGAGATCCTTGAATTTGAATGAGAGATTTGACAAAATCTAGGAGAGGTTTTAGAGAGAGTTTTTGAGAGACATAGAGTTGAAAAATAGCTAAGTATGGTAGAATTCATCTTTAAATGGGAATTGGGTTATGACCCCAATGCCCTTGGATGAAATAAGAAAATCAAGGAAGATTTTACACTGGTCTGCACCCTGGTGCGATGTAGACCAAACCGAACCACAATTTACACAGTCTGTGCCCCAGGTGCGTCGTGGCCTGGGCGCAAACAGACAGTGAAATCGAAAAATAAGCAAAAATTATTTTTTGCTACGAGTCTTCTAAAATTTGAGTTATACTAATTTCCCACACAATTTTTCCCCTGATCAAGAATATGAGGTTGGATTTTTGAAATCACGCATGAATTTTGAGATATATAGAAATTGCAATTATAGGGCATTTCAAAGCACACAAGGGGTGTTTCAATAGCCAAGTGTACGTGAGGCTTAGGACCATCACATCACTTTATTTTGTGGTTCCCTCTGATTAGAAGTCCCTGAAATCAATATAGGACTTATAGATGGTTGTATCCGTTTGGACTTGTCCATATGGTTTCGATTCATTCCCTTCGTAGTAAGTATGGAATGGTTGTGGCAACATCAGCGAGATTGTTATACAATCACTTGCTTATAAGTGATTATTTTCGGATAAGAGAAACTCCCAAAATGTTCCCAGACTAAGTACTCCGAGTCAAGATGAGATGAGTTGAGATGAGTCTCTGTGAGATGCATCTGATTTGATTTGTGAGGTTTGATGGGTTAGATGGTTTATTTGTCTACTCTTTATTCTTGTTTTAGATAGACGCTTGATATGTTGATTGTTATTATCTTGAAGTTTCTATATTATTCTACCTGTTTTGGTTTCATTCAACTATTTTATATATCATACATTCCACGTACGAATGTCATTTGGCGCTGCATCATTTTGTGATGTAGATACAAGGGATAGAGATCATCAGCAGACGCATCATTGAGAATCTGGGATGACCAGCGGATTGGTGAGCCTCCCCTAGTTCGGAGGATTCATATGTTATTTTCATCTTGCCTCAAAGTTAGAAATTTATTAGCTTTATTTTGATTGATGTAGCCATGGGTCTGCCATTGGCACCACCTGATAGTGATAGAGGCTTCATAGACCAGCCTTCTATTATTTATTATTATTATTTTTAGACTAGATGCTAAGATGTGCCTATTTACTTTTCCTTTGTCTTCCACTGATTTGTAGAATGTATGAATGAATGAATGTGATAAGGCCAAGTGGTTCACTTGGGGACTATCAATAATCTCTAGGTGCTGGCCACGTCTTGGGTCCCCTCCCAGGGCGTGACAAACTTGATATCAGAGCACGAGTTCAAGTGTCCTAGAGAATCTATGAAGCCGTATCTAGTATCATCTTGTTTATGGGTGTGTTGTTGGCCACACTTGATAAACAAGAGGCTATAGGACATTATGAATTGTTCCACTTTTTCATGTTCTAAATCATGCTATACAGTTTTACTCTGTGAAAGTTCTATTCTAATTCGTGCTTTGCGCGTTGCAGAATTGTGATCATGCCTCCCAAAGAGCCGTCAGAGGCAGAGGACATCCCGCTAGACAAATGTTAATCCACCTGAACCTCAAAGACATGAGAAGCCCATGGAACAGGTTGTCCCTGTTGTGCAGCCCCTGTAAGATGAGGTCTCCAATGCTAAGCTTTGCCCAGCTATTCAAACTCTAGCCCAGGCTATCATAACACTTGTTGCAAGACAAAAAGCGGGTTGACAAGATGCCTATGACACTTCTAGAGTCTGGGAATGCTTGAGATGAATCCCCGTGAGTTCACAAGGTCTACGTCCACTTAGGATCCTTAGAACTATGTAGAGGAGATTTTCACGACCCAAGCTAGGGCCTAGACATGACACGACGCAAAGGGAACCCGAAAGGACCCCAAGAAGGCCTCTTAGAACATCATTACATATCCTTGGTCGCGGAAGCAATAAAAAAGAATCAAGAGATAATAAAGTGGGACAACCTGGGCTAAGGGAAAGTACTTTCATTTCATAGACATCAAGAATAATAGACTGAAGGCTCTTATCATAGATACATAACATGTCCAACAAACACCTCTAATACAAGATAAGAGCGAGGTGCCAAGACAAAGCAATCGGGCTCACCCTCATAGTCAAAATAGAACATAAGGAAGAATGTCTCAATGCATAAGAAGAGCAACACAGACTAAGGTCTTTGAAGTGGAGGAGTCACCAACTAGCTTGACTAGTATCGAACTAGCCACATGGAGGAGGAGGATGATCAACTTGGGCGCCGATTCCTACATGATCATATCAAGTAGGCAAGAGAATGCGTTAGTACGTTTGAATGTACTAAGTATGAATGATGCAATGCATCACAAATTAGGCATCACAGTCAAAATGCGTAACAAATAAGAAATAGGCATAATATAACAATATGGCATGTATGATCAATGCATAAGTAAAACATGCTTAAGTAGCTCATGCTCATATAGGATATCATATGTGTAGAAGAGACCAAGCTAGATTTCCAAAGTACAAACCCCTTGGTTGGTTGATGATGGTTTTACCCATCATCCTGGTGGTGTGGTACAAATCCCTCACATAGTTGATGATAATCACACCTTATCACCACAGTGGCAAAGTACAAGCCCCTCATATGGTTGATGAGTACAAACCCCCACCTCGGTTACCCAGGCTCTTGTCGCCCCAGATTGGGCATGGTCTAATGCAATACTTTATATAGAGTATATCATATACACATAAGCTCATTTCATCATCATATAGTCAATAAAATCATATCTCATGCTTTGGACCTCAACTCCTCAAGAAACCACATCCGGACATTTTATCAAACACTTAAAGGGTGTGTAATGCTAGTATAAAATCATAAAATATAGAGATGAAATCATGCAAGAAAATCTATTGTCAACCATCAATCAACACCTTACAACACCTTCAAGCAACATACACCAAAACCCCTCCTTAAATCTTACAATAGATCAAAGATTTATAGCTCAAAACATAGCAAAACAGTCACAATTTCACAGAGTTTTAACAGTGTGTAGTGAATTTCATAATGAGCAAGACCCATTTATTAATCAACTTTAAATCATTCAATTTGAGTAAAATGAGGCTTTGGTAACATAGGTGAAAGGAACCCATGAAAGAAACCCACATACCTTATCATGGAGATGAACTTGGTGAAGATTGGAGATGGAGACTTGAAGCTTGAAGAAGAACCTTGAAGGAAAACCATAGTTCTAGATGAGGATTTGAGACTTGAATTTGGGAGTGAAAATATGGCTAAGGGTGTGAGTGAGTATTGGGGAATGTTTATGATTATAAGAGGGTGAAATAAGGCTAAGTATAAGTAAAAACACGTTTGGAAACACTTACGCCCAAGACCCAAAAGCCTTGGACCGAGATAAAAATCACTCGAAACAAAGTACACAAGTCCACGTCTGCTCTGCAATGCAGACTTGTCACAAAGGTTAAATTAATACATGTCCGTGATAGCTGCATGTCGCAACAATATCCCAGATCAATTCTAGATAAGAAAAATTATGACAAAAGAAATTTCTAATCGTTTGTTCTTAAATCAGGGCTAGAACCTTCTCCCACTAATTTTGACCCCCAAAACAAGAATATGAAGTTGGATTTTCGATATCATGCATGGATTTTGAGATATATGGAATTTAAAATTTCAGGCATTCCAAGTCACATTTTTGGGCACTTTTTGGGGTCGTTTCAATATCTTCACCTTGGGAACATTCGTCCCTGAATGTACAAGATATGTACAAGACAAGAGTGATCATAAACAAATCATCCCCAACAAGATTGCAACATTACATTTTAAATACCATTTTCAAAATCATCATAAACTTGCCAACTTAATACAAGACTTGAAATCACATAGAGGACTTAGAATTAGTACTTTAGGCTTGAGTGGAGTGGAAAAGATAAGGATACCACTTTTCCATGTCCGCTTCGGCCTCCCAAGTAGCACTTTTGATTTGTTGGTTCCTCCAAAGGACCTTAACAGATGTCACCTCCTTGTTCCTCAATCTCTTCACTTGCCTATCAAAAATATGATCTAGAGTATCCTCATAGGTCAAATTATCCACAACAACACCAAAAGCATCAAGAGGCACAATAGCATTAGGATCACCAAAACATTTTATCAACATAGAGACATGGAACACCGGATAAACCAAATTCATTTCACTATGCAACTTCAATTCATAAGATACCTTATCAACCGTCGTCAAGACCTCATAAGGAGAATTTCTTGGACTCAACTCCCCCTTTTTGCCAAAACGGACCACATCTTTCATTGGAGAAACGTTCAAATAGACCCAATCACCCACTTAGAATTCAGGGTCTCTTCTCCTCACATCAGCATAAGATCTTTGACAACTTTGGGATATTTTCAACCTTTCTCTATTCATCCTAACCTTCTCAAGAGCCTCCAAAACCAGATCTGGTTCCAATAAAGCCACCTCTCCAACCTCAAACCAACCAACCGGTGATCTACAATGTCTCCCATAAAGAGCCTCAAAAGGAGTCATACCGATGCTAGAGTAATAGCCATTGTTGTAGGCAAACTCAATCAAAGTAAGATGGTCATCCCAACTACCTCTCAACTTGAATACACTACCCGAAGCATATCTTTAAGGGTTTGAATGGTCCTTTTGGCTTGGCCATGCGTTTGGGAGTGAAAGGTCGTACTAAGGTGAACTTTTGTACCAAGACCCCTTTGAAAAGACCTCCAAAAGTGTGAAGTGAATTGTGAACCACAATTCAATGTGATGACAAATGAACCCCATGTAACCTCACTAACTCATGGATGTAAACCTTGCATACTCTTCAGCCCCAAATAAGGTCTTAACCGGTAGAAAGTGAGTCGATTTTGTCATCCTATCAACCACCACCCAAATGAAATCAAAACCCTTTCTTATCTTAGGCAATCCAATCACAAAATCCATATTAATCACCTCCCACTTCCAAGTGGGAATCTCTATGTCTTGGGTTAGGCCACCCAACCTTTTATGTTCGGCTTTGACTTGTTGACAACAATGGCAACCGAAAACGAATTTGGAAATATCCCTCTTCATGCCTCCCCACTAATAATCGTCCCTCAAGTCTCTATACATTTTGGTGGAACTGGGGTGGATAGATCTCCCTCAAACCATCAACACAAGGCACACACAACCTACCTTGGTACCTAATTGTCCCAATTTACTATTCCTTGTTGTATTCTATTGTTTCCTCGACCAAGGATGTGTAATGATATGCTACGAGGCATGTTTAGGGTTCCCTCAGTTCCTATTCATTGGTCACGTCTAGGCCCTAGGCTTGGGTCATGACATAGCTAAGCACCCACAACTTGGGGTTGTGAGAACCATGAGGAGTTGACTTGAAATAACTTGGATTTTGTGCATTTCTTTGATTGGGTATTTGCATGTATTGTCTATCTCCTTTCATTTTTGAATGATGTTTGGTAGTGGCCAACACCAAACCCCGGCCTACTATCACAATCCCGACGAAGGTAGTGACAAATAGGAAAAAGGAAGCAGATGACGGGATTCGATCTATGTTTTCTCATCTAATCAACTAAACCTGACTAAGGGGAGGTTGACTGGGATAATGGGCAACGGTTAGTTGGCACACCATGATTGGCGACCAAGCGTCATGGTGAAATTCGACCTTTACCTACATGAGAGGGCTGAAAGAACCTAAGTTATCGTCCTGCATGCAATGTCTCGATTAGGGTTATGTTATTCGGGATATTTGAGTTAACGAATCATGGGGAACATAATTCCCAAGTTGTCCCTCAAATTGATTATCTTCTTGCATTAGTAGTGTAGTATTTTTAGTTTTCTTGACTTCAAATCACAAACCCCTCCCCCCCAATCTAGAGAATATAGCCAATTGATAATTGAAATAATTTTAGTGATTCAATATGGTCAACCCCGTATTCTCCGTGGATTCGACCCTAGCCCCTGGTTAGGTTTATACTTAAATGCGACTGCTTTACTGTTGGAGTATGAACATCAAAATTTATGGCGTTGTTGCCAGGGAATACGGCTAAGTTCTTGACTTTATTTCAGTAGTGGTTAGTTTAAGTATTAATTTCTAGATTCTCTTGTATATTACACTTATTTTGTTTTGTTTTGTTTTGTTTCTTTCAAGGGCGTCCCTGATCACAACATTAGTCTTCACGTATGCCCATGTATGAGGAGCTATATTATGAGGAGGACACTTGGTTTCAGCTGATCTGATGTTGGATTTTCAAAACAACGTCCAATGGTCCAATCAAGACCATTGGCGCCAAGGTCATGGAGACTATAATTGGACCCATGGAAGAGAATATTCTTACATAAATAGCCAAGGTGGTTATTATGAGAAAAATAGGGATCCAGACGCCAAGTGGAGTAGTAGAGATGGTCCCAGGAATGATCTTTATATGCCACCACACCATTAGGAGGCAGCATAAGCAATTCTAGAATTGAGGAGATGTTTGATCGCCTGTTGAAGAAGGCTGAGACACAGGATAAGACTCCACATGGAATGAGATCAGAAATTACAATCATTAATCAAAAAATAGAGTCTCATTGTGTGGCTATCAAACAGCTTGAATAATACTTTGGTCAAGTATTGACTCTGCTCGATCAGCATCAGAGTGGTAGAGCACCTAGTAATACAGTTCAAACTCCAAAGAATGAAGAGCATTGTGCGGCGATGCCTACTAAGGGTGGAAAAGGCATCATTAATCCTCCTATGCCTGTTGAGCTAAAAGATGTTTATGTGGAGATAGATACAAATAAAGATGTGATTTATGGAAATGAGTATGGCAAGGATGTGGTAAATGAATCAGTTGAAGATCTAAAGCAGTATAAGCCCGTGTCAAGGCCTCCTCCTCCTTTCCCTCAAAGACTCAAGAAGAGGGAGGAGGAAAGAAAGGTCAATCTCTCTCTCTCTCTCTGTGTTAAAACATCCATCCATCAACATCCCTCTCATCAAGTCATGGGAGAAGATGCCCACCATACCCTGTATAATTAGAGACGTAGAGTTTGCAAGGGCACTATGTGATCTAGGTGCCAACATAAATCTAAAGCCCCTTGTGTTCTATAAGAAGCTTAGATTGGGAGCCTCTATTCGAAATAACAGGCAATATCCAATACTTGTTCGCCTCATTTTTATACCACCACCCTATGAGCATGATCAAAAGTTGGAAAAGAAATTAGGGGTCCAATTAATAAGTTCAAGGTGGAAGAAAAAGCAAAATTGTGGAGGAGAAAGGTTTGAGAAATTGGGGAAGTCTGAGTAACCAAGTGGTCCAAGTCATGCTACGAGAAAAAATCAGGCGCTTCTTGGGAGGCAACCCAAGGTATGACCCCTTGTGTTTATTCCGATTTTGTATTGTACATTGTAGGCAAAGTACATTTCTTTCGAGGGGTGTGGGTAGTTATGGCTTGGGGTGAAGTTGAATAGCCTTTAGTCCATAACTACCCAAAATTTTGATCCTGAGGTTTTCTTGCCGTGCTTTTTTTTCCTTGTGGACGATTTTACTTTCTGTTGAACCCGCATGTTTAGGTCTTGTAGATAATTTTTAGATATATAGTGATTATTACTTTTGGCATGTATATAATCTTGAATGGTCTTATAAATGTTTTTTAAAATATGGGTACCCTCCAAATTTTTGGGATTGTTAGTTACGCTGGCAATGTTTGTTTTGATAAAGAGAGGGCAAATAGATGCTTGGAGCATAACCTGTGAGTCTATGTTGATTATGTATGCAATGCCATGTGTGTGTAAGCTAAGTTTGTCATATTCTCGCGTTATACACTGGCTCAGAACTTGCCTTGTTACTCAAAGATTGGATTGGAGATATGGTTGATTGGGAAAGGATCTTAGGCTTTTATTCTTAAAGATAGTTCACTTTTACCTAAATGACCTACCAAATGTAGTAGTTTACCCCTTGGTGCAAATGTTTGAGCTTTATATGTACTTGTCCTTTCTTACCACCTAGCTAGCCTAGCCTTGTTTGTTAAATAACTTGATATTGGCCCTGGTCTATTCTTGAACATGTGAAACTTGATTGAGGCAAAAAGCCTAAGTGGACGGTGGCTACCAAAGATGGCCCTAGTTTAGGGAATGGATATTATGTACTTCACCTTAGGCTAAAAGCCTAAGTTGAGTGTGGCTTGTGTTGTGGTAAAGTAACAAAAATAAGGTGATTAATAGGGAAAGAAAGAAGGAAAAGAAAATCATGTGCCGAGTGAGCCAAAAAAGAAAGAAAAGTGCCTTGAAATGAGAAGAATAGCAAAAATGAGTTCAAAAATGAGGCACAACTGAAAAAGGAAAAGAAAGCACCTGGAAAAGCTTGACAATGAAGAATAAGGGAGGACATAATGAAAATGGATGAGTTGTTAAGGTAAAAATGTGGAAGAACGTGGTTCAAGGTTGGCCTTTAGTCACTACTTGTCCAAAATGCCATACCAAAGCCCTATGAGCCTACGTCACAAGCCTATTAAGTCCTAAAGTGATCCTAATCCTACTAGTCAATAGTCCGGAGTGAGAGTATATGGGCAAGCCTATGGTGTTGGTTGTCATGCATGAATCTCGATTCTGAGAGAGAGGATGCTTGCGCAGTCCCTAAACTTGGATTGCTTTTTGAGTGAATTGGAGGGAATTTTTTTCTGTGAGGGCATTTGCATTGTATGATTGACATATGACTTGTTCAGTGATTGTGAATAGTTGATACTCATTCACTTGTCATAGTTGGATTGTCAGATACATCATTGTATTTTGATTTGCTGGAAGCTATGCAATCAGGTTTTGAAAATGAGAATTGGGTACCTGAATCGAAATTAAGTGATGCATATGTCATTAGGATAGTTCCTATGTATTTCTCATTGTCTACTTAGATTAAGTCGTCGCTTGAGGACAAGCAACAATTCTAAGTTGGGGGTGTTGATGTGCTGTCAAATTGCAGCACATTTGATGCCTAAAACAAAGGAGTTTTGCATGTTCTTATTGCAACTTTTTATGGTTTTTATGTGTTTTTGTGTTGTTCTTGCAGAAAATACAGGTTGGCATGATTTTGAGAGAAAATTGCAGATTTTGATGAATTTCAGGACATACGAGCCACCGTACGAGTCGTAGCCCAAGCTATGAGTTGTAGTGTGCCCTCGTAGCCACAAACAGTGTTCAAAGGTTAAAAATTTGTAAAGTGAAGGTTAGTTATACAAGGCTAACCTACAAGTCGTAAGTCTCACTACGATTCGTAGGAGGGGGCCTCGTAGCTAGAAACAGTGTTGCCAAAATTTGGACCAAAAACTACAACTAGAGACTATGAGAAGACACTACAAGTCATAGATCAGACCACGACTCGTAGCAATAAATCGTAGCAGTCAAGTCCAAAATGCCAAGTGCTGACTACGAAAGCCCGCTTACGACTCGTAGGTCACCCTAGAGTCTTACCTGTGAGTCGTATTTGCTATTAGTTGTATTTTCTATTTTATTTTTAGGATCCTTTTGTAAATAGTATAAATAGTTAATGATAGGGTTTTGTACCTGCAAGTCGTATCTGCTATTAGCTGTATTTTCTATTTTATTTTTAGGATCCTTTTGTAAATAGTATAAATAGTTAATGATAGGATTTTTGAAGAGAGACTCGACACTTACAGAGATTTCATCATCTTGAACATTCTTAGAGAGCATTTTCTTAGGGTTCAGAGTAGATTTTAGTTTTTAATTTTGAAAACCCAATTTGGGAGTTCTGAAATCACTTGTACTCAAACTCCATTGTTGCAAGCTTGTGGTGTCAATATCAAAGTGGTGTTGTTCTTCATTATTCTTGGGTAATCTCTCAACTATGTCTCTTGTATTCATTGTTTGTGGGGACCATGAGGAGTTGACTTGAAATAACCCTAATTTTGTGCATTTCTTTGATTGGGTATTTGCATGTATTGTCTATCTCCTTTCATTTTTAAATGATGTTTGGTGGTGGCCGATACCAAACTCTGCCTACTATCACGATCCCGACCAAGGTAGTGACAAATTGGAAAAGGGAAGTAGATGACGGGATTCAATCAATGTTTTCTCGCCTAATCAACCAAACCTAACCAAGGGGAGGCTAACTAGGACAATGGGTAATGATTAGTTGGCACACCATGGTTGCCGACCAAGCGCCATGGTGAAATTCGACCTTCACCTTCACAAGAGGGCTGGAAGAACCTAAGTTATCGTCCTGCATGTAATGTCTCGATTAGGGTTATGTTATCTGGGGTGTTTGGGTTAACGAATCACGAGAAACACAATTCCCAAGTTGTCCCTCAAATTGATTGTCTTCTTGCATTTGTAGTGTCATATTTTTAGTTTTCTTCACTTCAAATCTCAAACCTGCCCCCCCCCCCCCAAAAAAATATAGCTAATTGATACTTGAAATAATTGTTAGTGAGTCAATACGATCAACCTCCTATTCCCTGTGGATTCGACCCTACCTCTGGTTAGGTTTATACTTGACTGCGACCGCTTTGCTATTGGAGTGTGACATCAACCACAAAAGTTTGTAACATGTGTTCATTCAAAGGGACCTTAACTTGAGGCAAATGAGAAGGTTGGAACTCCTAAAGGGCTCTACGACGTGAGTGTATGAATATCATCCCGACAAGGCAAATATTGTAACTGGTGCTCTTAGTGGACTATCGATGGGAAGTGTGGCTTATGGGGGTGAAGGGTAGGAGGAGTTGGCCAAAGATATTTACCGTTGGGCGAAATTGGGTGTTAGGTTGGCCGGCTCTAATGATGGAGGTATTCATGTTCAAAATGGGGTTGAATCCTTGGTGGCGCTTGATGTAAGAGCTAGGCAAGATCTAGATCCATCGTTGGTTGTGTTTAAGAGGTTGGTTGCCGGAAATAAGATATAGGTTTTCTCCCAAGGAGGAGATGGTGTAATTCAGTACCAAGATCGATTGTATGTTTCGAACGTTGATGATCTTAAGGATATGATCATGAGTAAAGCCCATAACTCTCATTATTCTAATCACCCAAGATCTACTAAGAGGTATTATGGTTTGAGGGAAATGTATTGGTCACATGGTATGAGGAAGGATGTAGTCAAGTTTGTATCCCAATGTTCTAATTGTCAACAAATGAATGTAGTACACCAAAGACCCGGTGATTTGGCTCAAGATATTGAAATTTTCACTTGGAAGTAGGAAGAGGCAAACATGAATTTTGTGGGAAGAGTCAAATTACTTCCAACATTTTCATACCACAACATAAAAAGAAAAAGAAAAGACCGTCTTAATTTTTAAACCTGCACAAGGTCTGTTCTGAATAAACACTTGAATAATTATTGAATTTTCTCCTAAACAACAATTCTTCCATGATATCTCAAGAAAAAGAATTAAACTCAATTTGTACAGATTCTGCTTTGGCCTTAAGATCTGGCCTCTACAAAAACATTAGTATGTCATTTTTTACCTATCAAATTTTCTTATGCCTACAAAATTTTGGAGATTTTCACTATGATACAATTTAATAATAAACTAAATGAAACAGGAAGGAGACTTAGTAATCTCCTCTCCTACTAGTAACAACGTCGCTGGTCATATCCTCACATTGTTGCAGAAATTCTCTGTAAGACTCATCATAAGCAGTAGCCATTTGCAGATAATTAATTGCATCATTGTTGAGGCCAACATTGATCAATGCGCTGTATATTAATCATGTAATCAATTGTAGAATTGGAATAGACATGCTAAACTTGCTTTGAGAATATAAACCATGTATCAAGAACCTTTACCTTGACAGTGATACTAATCCCTTAGTGTAATGGGTGCTCTTTGGGTCATCTGGCTCTTTCAACGTGGCTACTAGTTCCAGGTGTACAAGCCCCTCTCCCATCTTACCCTATAAAAGAAAAAGAAAGATGCAAATCACTATGTGAAACCTATAGAGACCTTGAGACATATAATATGGCAAGTCAAGCGAAGAGTTGGGTCCAACTAAGTTCTGCTTAGAGAGTCATCATATTTAGAGGGCATAAACATGTCTACAATCCTTAACATGAAGATTTAAGAAAAGAATTATTGACTAAATTCACTTATTATCCCATCACTAGGGTATAATTGGTGGATAATACTACCATGACCACCAAATACTTCCAACCAAATGCATAATAAAATAATCTTACATTTTATCATGGGATTATTATGCCTTATACTTCACACAAAACGAGTTGATTTGCATCTCATAATAATTTTTATATAATTACATTATTTATACGAGTACAATCATTTTATTTTCTATGAGTCTCCTTGATCATGCTTTTAATTATTTATATTTTATTTTACTATATCATAAATTAAAATTTTAAAGATCGATGGGACTCACACCCCATGTCTCAAGGTTCGCGCCTCATCCCCTGCTAAGCAAAACTACTCATCTCACATCACCTTTTATGTCAATTATCAATCCAAATTCTCAAAATACCATTACCTGCCGTATACAGGCAACACCTGCCCATTGAGATGATAGAGTCAGTAGATCTACATCCTCAATTTCCATTTGATCCTCCTTTAGCAGAAGCTGAACTTGCAGAAATTGACTTTGATCAGTAACAAATCATTTTGCTGGATTAAAGCAGCCAAGTTCACTTAGAAAAAACTGCATACTAAACAGGTCCCAAATATAGAAAAACAGATTGACTTTTCCAAATTCAATCACCCTTTCCATGAACTGAAAATAATAAGATTCAGGAAATTCTTATTCCACGAAAGCAAATTGATATTATTCATCAAGAAGGTCAATAAACTCAAACTTAAAAGTGGGACTTCACACTTTAACCTTAGCAATAGTACGTTCCAGCTTGCAACAGCATCTGGCCAAGAACAAGCAAATCTCGAACATTCTCGGGATCCTTGGCAATAGCAAGTCTGTAACACGTATATTAAAAGGTGGATGCTACAGAGAAGAAAGAAAAGAAATGAAGCAGTGAGGATTGCTTTTATCAACGCAGAGAACTACCATAGAAAGGACACAGCTTCATCTTTACGTCCTCCAGCTAAGAGTTTGATTGAAAGCTGATGAGGTCAACAAACAAAGATTTAGAAACTTAATGCCTTTGATGCAATAAGTCCTCTTGGCATGCATAACATGAGAGGTTACTACAACTTCCTAACAATAACAGATTACTTTAGCATCTGTCAGCACGCCCAGTCAAAGCAAGAAATAAAGCTGGGATGAGGAGCCTTAGGAAGAATACTTCAGAAGAGATACCTAAACAACAGTTATGGAACTCCAATAGACTAAACTCCCCTGCAAAATAGAAAAATGAACAAAAACTTCATGTCATGCACACAATCCTTTGCCAGGTATATCAAGATAGAAGGGCAAGCAGAATGAGTCAGAAAGACGATGCAATTTATTTTTATTTTGTAATGCCCTCTCCAACTCAAGACTGAAAAATTTAGTGACCCATCAATTTAATATCTATTTGTATGTGATCAGTCCACCACTGCTACCATTCTTTCAAATACAACTAAATCAAGTCGCTCCTTCCATTATTAACTTCAAAATCCATAGGGGCCTTCCCCTTCTGTCAAATTTTATATTGTACTTTGGGGTTGTCTCGTCAGGTCATATGTCACTCGGCAACTCATCAAAACTTCCAAAGCCTCAGCTTTCACCAATTTCAATTAACCATTAGATGTGCCACTTGTTCATTACTATATCAATTACATTAATTGCATCTCTTATAACTAGTGCAATCCATCTCTGAGGCTATAAAAAAGAGAACAATAGTTGCAAGAGAAACTAACCCTATCAAACAAAAACATTAAATCATGAAATACTACTTGCAATCTATCTAATAATAATATGGTTTTGAATCTGTTAACTTTATAAAAGCAAGAGATAGGCCCATGGAGCTGCAAATTACAATGACAAAAATATTCTACAGTGGCATTAGACATATTCAAGGTAGCCACCTAGAAAAAAAATAACACCCCACCATTCCAATTCATAGCTCTAACATGATGAGCTGCTCCGATACGAAGCAGAAAAACTAGTATATTTACAATACCATAAACCTTTTTCCCTTCAAAGGAGAGAACAGTTTAAAGATAGGAGTCATAAAGAATGGACACAAAAGTTAAAAGTGGGCCTTCATTAAAACCTTTCAAGAAAACAATGATTCCAGCTATCGTTGAGGCCTATAAGTTAACAGGAGAAAGACAAAAGGTTCCAAGAAAACCAACATAAACAGTTCAAAGATCAAAAATCAATTTCCTTCTTCAAGTTAACTTAAAACTGGACCACAAAGCTCAAAATAATAAAGGAAAACATGGAATGCCAAGTTAAAATTTATTGCAAATGGAGAAATCCTATAGCACATATTTCTTTGGAATCAAATGGCTGATTACCTGGGGCAGATTGAATGTAAAGAATAAAATGGGTAACGTCAGGACTTCCAAGTACTTGTTGTAGTACTGTACCCCAAAACAAAAAAGAGCAAAAGTGTTAGGACTTGCATCTAAAAGTTTTTTTTTCTGAGGACTTTCATCTCAAAGTTTTCATAAGGAAAGCAGAAAAATTGATAACATACCAATGACCACTAGTTTCGGGAGGGAAGTCCATAATTTAGAGTAAGTGGGTATAAAGATGTGCACCCTGTGTGTTTAAAGTTGCCCTCCATTATGTGTTGAAGATTTACGAGCCAAAATTTGAGAGCTTTCCTATAACATCTCACACATTCAAGGACATCTGAGCAATGTAGTCAAAGGTGCGCTTAAGCCCAAAAGCGAGGCTCAAAACGTGTTGAGAGCTTAGCCTTGCTTTATGTGTGCTAAAGTGTCGTCATCAAGGTTCTAAACAAACTTTTCCTTGCCAGTGAGCCTATCTGAAGAAGTGACACTAAACAATTGATATTTCACTTTATCATAATTATTTTTAATTTCTTTGGCCATATATTTTTCACTCATATTTGCTGAGTGGGTCCCTCCAAATGGAGGGCCCATATGGAAATCTCTTTGTCAAAAAAGGGGAAGCTGTCCAGCCCACATACACATTAGAATTCAACAATTTAACACTGGTGCAACAAGTCTATGGTTGTTGTCAAAAGTTGTTGAGCAACTTTTGATAACAAGTTTTGACAATTAAGGAAAGTTGCTCACCTGCCAAAGAAAAATAGGCAGTAAACTTTTCTGTATAAAGGGGCAATCTGCTCTTAAGATGAGCACACCAAACAGAGAAAGAGAGGAAAAACAGAGAGCCATAGAGAGATAGAGAAAAATGCTTTGAGTATTTTTCTTCTGTGAGGTATACCACAGACTATAGAAAAAATAGTTTGTGAAGAAAAATTAGAGTGTGTGGTTAGAAATTAATTTTTCCTAAAAGAAATAGTGAGTTCACTATTTTTGGTATTTTTCTCTGAGAGCCTACTATTTATAGTAGGATAAGAAATTGTACATTTGTGCTTACTATTTATTATAGTAGAAGAAATATAGTAGAAGTGTTGATTGTGCACGTAGCCCAAATATTTTGGGTGAACCACATTAAATTTTCTAGTTTCCATTTTGGTCTATTTATTCCTCCTAAATTATATTTCTCACTCTGCTAGGTGGACCTTAACAAGTGGTGTCAAAGCCTAGTCTAGGTTCATGGCAATGGAGGTAAAGACAAGCAAAATGATCAACCTGAACGGTAAATGAAGGATCTTCTCATGATTACGAAGATGCACTTGCTGGTATTCTCTACCGTCAAACAGGAAGGAATATTAGAACATGAGTGGGTGTGTAAGCATGAAAGAGTTTATGGATATATTCGACACTTTGTCGATAACAACGTTTACAATCATATTTATAACGAAATCATGCTAGAACACTGTGGAACAAGGTAGAGCAGTTGTATGCTTCACAGACTGGCAACAATAAATTATTTTACTTAACCCAGTTGATGGAAGTAAAATATTAGAAAACTCTTCTATAGGTAATCACCAAATGACATAGAAGGAATGATGGATGAGCTGTCAACAATGGGCATAAAGTTTGATGATGAGATAATTGTTGTTACGATTCGAGCTTCTTTACCAAAGTCATGGGAACCTTTGAAAGTTTCTTTGACAAATATTACACCAAATGGTGTAGTAAGAATGAAAGTTGTTAAGAGTAGTATATTAAATGAAAAAATGAGACGTATATCTCAAGGTTCAACCTCTTTCTCAGAATCAGAAGTTTTGGTTACTAAAAAGAGGGAAAGAAGCCAAGTGAAGGGTTCAAGCTCCAGAGACAGGAGTAGAGGAAAGTCAAACAAATATGCAAATGTCGAGTGCCATTACTGCAGGAAGGTCACATCAGGCAATTTTATCGAAAGTTCAAGAGTGACCAGCAAAATAATAGAGACAAGAAGGGAAAGGCAAACAGTGATGATGAACAAGGAAATCTTATCAACGAGTTCAACATCAATTATGACAATGAGATTGTTAGTCAATTAACCCAAGAGATGAGTTGGATAATTGATAGTGGTGCAACCATTCACGGCTCACCACACAAAAACCTCTTCTCATCTTACACATATGGAGACTATGGTGTTGTAATGATGGGAAATGGAGACTCGTCAAAATTTATTAGCAAGGGAGATGTCTGTTTGGAAATGGAAACAGCATGAAACTTCTTCTAAAAGATATTAGGTACATCCCCGACATGCGCCTAAATTTAATGTCTATAGGCAAGTTTAATGACGAAGGTTCCCAAAACAGGTTTGGAAATGGAAAATGGAAGCTCACCAAAGGCTGCCTTATCAGGTTTGGAAATGGAAAATGGAAGCTCACCAAAGGCTCCCTTATCATTGCGAGAGGACATAAACTCTCAAAACTATTTGTGATGCAAGCAAAGGTCTCTGATGTATCTATAAATGTGACGAAAAATGAAAATACCGCACATTTATGGCATAAGAGACTTTGCCAAGATGGTGAAAATAGGATCTCTAAATTGGTGAAAGATAAAGTTCTACCTGATTTAGATCAGGTATCCTTGAAGAAATGTGAAGATTAAAGTTCTACCTGATGGATCAGGTATCCTTGAAGAAATGTGAAGATTATCTAGTTGGGAAACAGAACAGAGTCTCGTTCCATAGCTCTCCACCTTCCAGAATGGAGAATGTTTTGGTTTTGATTCACTCTGACGTGTGTGGTCCACTACCAAAGTCACTTGGTAGAGCCAGATATTTTGTGACCTTCATTGATGACCATTCGAGGAAGAGCTGGGCTTATACCGTTAAGTCCAAGGATCAAGTGCTAAATTCAAACAATTTCATGCCTCAGTTGAGAGAGAAACTAGGATGTACCTAACATTTGTGAATT
The DNA here is from genome assembly GCA_026153255.1 of Solanum medicagineum. Taxonomy (NCBI): domain Eukaryota; kingdom Viridiplantae; phylum Streptophyta; class Magnoliopsida; order Solanales; family Solanaceae; genus Solanum; species Solanum medicagineum. The sequence goes on along the minus strand of JAPFFP010000113.1, from coordinate 3,608,692 downwards.
GGGTCTGGAGTATCTGTGAGGAGCATGTTGTGAAGGAATTTGAAGAGGTAAGATAGTAAGGCCTTGTGATTCATGTCCTGTGCCAATCATCTGTCCCGTACTGCGGTCCTACATAAGGAAAAAATCATCAAAAAATAAATGCCACAATGTAAGTCCCATGTCAAACGACTGACATATGCCAAATTAAAAGGAGAACCATGAACATAAACAGAATCTAAGGTGACAGAAGGTTGGGTTTTTCCAATCCCTTTTGGTCTTGTCTGGAGTAACAGCGGGAAGGAATTGTGAGTAAACAATATCAGACAAAAGTATTTTATTGCCAGAAATATGATCAGAAGTGTCTGAGTCCATAACCCATGATCCAAGAGTACTAGACTGTGAAACACAAGCAAAAGGATTGCCCGCAACAGGAACAGTAGGTTGAGAAACCGATGCTACTTGTGGAGACAATTGCTTAGTTGGTCGATACTGAAGGAACTCATCATACTCGGCCTGAGCAATATGAGCATTATTGGATGATCGGTCAGGTGGAGCAGCAAAAACATTACGTTGAGCAACAGTTTGCTTATTTGCTCGATTTCGAAGGGATTCGTCATATTCCTTTATAACAAAAGGATCATAACTGAGGGGTAGACCATGCAAAGTATAACATGTCATGAGTGTGTCCACCCTTGTGACAATAACAACACTTAGAGCGAGATCTCCCAAAATGGCCTCCTCCTCATCGGTTCTCCATAGTAGATGTGTGTTTATCAGTTGTTTGAGATGCAAGAATATAGGAGTCAATGGTGGGTGATGAAACTACTTTATGACTAGGCGTCGCAGCAAGACGAAGTAAATGAGAGAATAATTCATCTATTGTAGGGATGGTGTTAGACCCCGTAAATATTTTAATTGAGGTAAATTGCCACTTGGGAAATTTTGCAATATTGTGTATTTTATCTTA